>JASCZI010272320.1:4843-19767 GCA_036250425.1 Stylosanthes scabra | reverse complement strand
TTTTGCCAACAGATTACAACAGACTGTTGCCTGAGGAGTCTAAACTTCCTCCTAAACCAGTCTATCCAGCCACTAGTGGTCCCCCCTCAGTTCAAGCTGGGGTTCCGGATTATCCTACTGGTGGTACTGCTGCTTCTGTGTCCCAAGCTGGAGTGGGATTAACTCCAGAGCTTATTGCAGCTTTAACTAACTTAATCCCTGGAACAACTCAATCATCTACAATTGATGGTGCCAAGTCTGCAGTAGGCTCCTCAACCGTGAGGCCTCCATTCCCTCCTGTTGCACCTAATGATGGTAACCAATCTCATTTATGGAAACAGGATCATCACATTGTTGATCAGTCTGTTCATCCTCCTCAACAATTGGGGAGTATGTATAACATTCACAATGCTCAATATCAACCTTATCCACCACAATCTGCTCCTGGCTTCCCTAATCAAGTGGTCCCTGGCAGTTCTCATATTCAAGACACTGCTGCTAGCCTGCAGCAGCAGGGTGCTGTTTCATCAAGACAGATGACTAATTACATGATGCCTTCTCATAGTGGACAGGTAGCTGCACCCACCCATGTCAGTCAGCAGTATCAGGTTGAAGTCTCCCCCAGCACCCAGGGAGGATATGGAATGGTTCAAGCAACAGATGCCTCTTTATATAATCCTCAGGCTTTCCAACAGCCAAATAATTCTGTTGCTGCATCTAATCAAGTTCAGAGTATTAATCCATCACAGCAACATGGTGTCCTGCCATATACAGTGGACCAAGTAAATGCAGACCCTAACAGTCAGCAACTTCCTCTCTATGGAGTTGGTCAGGGCACAACAGAAGTTGAGGCTGATAAGAACCAGAGGTACCAATCAACGCTACAGTTTGCTGCCAATCTGCTCCTCCAAATACAACAGCAGCAGCAACAGCAACCCCCAGGTGGACATGGATCAGGAATTCAATAGTGAGAATCGCTTCGGTAAGTTATCATCTCCTCATTAGCTACTTCTTATACATCATATCTATGTTCTTTTCCTGAATGCCTTTTTTTTTTTTTTTTTTTTCAAATATATACAAGCTTTCTGGTTGCACACATTGGTTGCAAATGTTAATTTCTGAGAGTTTAAGTTTCTGGCCTAAAATTCTAGACACCATAGTCACATGGAAAATGAAAATCTAAATAAGGAGACCATATATGAACTAAGATAATTAGGATCTTGTGAACAGTTATCTGTGGTTTGGAGTCTCGTCCAAATTTTGTGAGGAGGGTATTGGGCAGGTTACCTGGTCTGGGCTGGGAAAGTGGGCATTAAAAGTACAAGGCAAATGGCAGTTCTATGGAGGCAATCTATTTTTAGGCTAGGCTAGGTGGTTCACATGATAGTGGTAGTGCTATAAAACAATTCCTTTCTTGGTTTACTTGATAGTTGATACTATAACTAGTTTGGGAGTACCCCAGGCAATCTTTCTTGGCCCAAATGTTTTTAGCGGTGGATGAAATGGGAAGTGTATAGTAATGTTATAATGGGAAATCTGCTTCACTTTTTCTTCAATGCCAATTACAGTGTGTTTTAGGTTGAGAGCTATAGCTGGTTTTCCAAATTGCAGAGTCATAATGAATAATTGGGATGATTCTCTGCTTAGTTTCCGGTTTGAAATTTGAAACCCATTCGATTGGTAAAATCATCATTATGACCAAATGATCGATGTGGATGAATAAGTTGCTATGGATCTTTTACCACTTATAGTTATCCTTATTTTGTATGTCTACACTATTTGTGAATCTCCATATTGTCACACACACACTCTTTGATTATCTCTGCCTATTATGTATGCCATGCATGTTTTGGTTTTTAAATTTTAAGTTATTGCTTGTTGAATTTTTTAATAGAAACAAATAGTGACATAAAAACTTGCATAGATTCTTGAGCTTTGCTATACTGCAGTTGGATGGTAACACTTGCTTTTCTTGAAGTGTTGTATCCCATTACATTTTAGCTGTAGGCTGGGATATCGTTTCCCTTGTTTACCTCCTGTGAAATTAGCTAGGAAAGGTAGTTTTAAGTTACTTCTTACTGAGTGGTGTAATTTGCAATATGTAAGGTATTTTGAAATGCTTCTAAGAGATTATATGAAGAACTTATCAAATTTGTAAATTCAGAGTGTACTA
This sequence comes from Stylosanthes scabra, assembly GCA_036250425.1. Taxonomy (NCBI): domain Eukaryota; kingdom Viridiplantae; phylum Streptophyta; class Magnoliopsida; order Fabales; family Fabaceae; genus Stylosanthes; species Stylosanthes scabra. Next base: position 17,615 of record JASCZI010272320.1, on the reverse strand, counting down.
ACGTTCACTACTTCCCTAGCTAATCATATCCATGAATCAGCTAACTGAATCGACAATTTTGGTACCAAATGCCAATAACTTTCACTACGTTTCCCTCGTTGCCACTTCAATCTTGATGCTTAAAAATCACAACTCTGCAAAGTTTAATGTAGTAATTAGACTAATGGGAAGATCAATGTAATCAAGAAACACATTGAAATTTATAACAACTCTGAATCTAACCCTAATAAGTCCATTGTTCTGGTTTGGAGATCAACTTTTAAACTGAATAATAGCTTATGAAATTTCAGAGAGGAAGTCTAACTGCACTGTACACATTATAGATAAACACAATCGTTCATTCTTGCAGTTGTTGTTGTCGGAAAACACTGAATTCAACCTCTTTCCTCCTTAGTCCTAATAGGCTAATATAATGGACCACATGAAACTAGCAAGTCAAACATAGATTAAAAAAAAAAAACTGGATAATGGAATTTACTTGATTGGTATTCCTTATTAAAATAAGATGTTAGTAACTTGTAATCATTATTTGGATTGCAAACACTTATTTGTCAAAATGAATATTCTATCAATCTCGATAACTTAGTTTGAGGACATTGGTTTGCTGTTTTTTGTGTTAGAGTGTTCTGGTTTGGAAGTCAGTTGGTTCTTGGTTGTCATTAGGGATGAAAATATTAGATAAGAATATAATGATGGCTAATAAAGTTTAAATGAAGATTAATCTAATGACTATAAATCGCGACCTAAAACATGATATTATGTGTCCATGATTGGGTGTATCCGTGCAAAATCCCTTTAATCTGGTTTTTGGATGTTGAGATTACTGTATTTGTTGACGGCCATGGCCATGCATTCCCCCGAACAGCTTGAGTTCATCATTAGTTTTGAAGGTGTTTTTGTTAATAGAATCAACACAACCTCAAATATACAAGTTAGCATAGGCCGTTTCGTTTTCTGCAGAGTTACACTTTGATTTAACCATGTGTGCAGCTGCAGAATCACGTTTGCATTCGGTAATGCTAAAATCGCTTTTTGTTCTCCCTATACAATAGTGTTTTAAAAATGGTTGATGCTCATGCTAGTAATTATCCAGCGATCTTATGTTTTATCCGAAAGATAGTTACCGAGTGAAATAGTTGAGTTCTCAATGCGTATAACACCTGAAAAGGATTATGATGTTTTACTGTCTAAACGCTAAATAGTAATTATTAATCTGCGTTTATTAAGATGACTATGTCTATTCTTGTTACCCTTTTCCTAATATTGAACGTCAAAGCAATTCATGCGCAACGACATTAAAAAGTTGCTAACTATTTTTTACAGGTTTTGCAAAATCGCCATGATTACATTCCCAATCGTGTCGTTTATATCGCGTTCTCGTTCTCCATGAATGGAATCGCTCAACTCAAAGCAAAGGAGATGCCATTGCCACGCTTGGTAGCCATTTACAAAGTTGATGCTATCGTCTATTTAATCCACCACTAAAAGGAACGTCTCTTTTTCTTTTCCCTTTTTTGTGTAGTTTTCCCACACGTTCGCTCGCCTTGCATCTTTGTTCTCTCACAACTACATAGATGTGAAGGCCGTTTTTTTCCTTTTTTGTTTCTTTCTGGTGAATGTATATAATGAATTTTCCGTCTTAACTCTAGCACAAATTAGTTTTTTTTTTTTTTCAGCTACTTGGTTTCCGTGATTTTCCGAAACTGTAATCAACTGCTGGGTTTCTTGTATCTACGAAAGTGTAGCGTATTCGATATTTGTTATTTTGGGCTTGTACTGCGGAACCGCGTGGAAAAGGATTGATGCTTGCTTTGTATATTTGCATTTACAAATTGACCGAATGCGAGTGGTATTTGCACAAAATTTAAAACAGATATAATGATGATAGCTTTATCTAGGCCCTAGGGTATTTATCGGATGTCTTAGGTTAAGGTAAGGCTTAGATCTGAAATTTCTTACTATGAGCTAGGGCTAGGGTATATCATGTCTTATGTTTTGTCTACTAATTTTGCACAACCAAATATTACCAAAAGGTATTGAAGTAAAGAAAAAACAAATAAGTCTATTAAAAAAAAAAAAGAAATAACAAATAAGGAAACATGTACTTGATTTTGTCAGCGAAACGATCAAACCGCTATATCGACTATTCTTTTTTGCACCATAATTTCTGTTATTACTAGAAAATAGAAAGAAAAAAAAAAGAAATGAGTAAAGTAAAAAACTTCTTTATGAGAAGGATTATCTACTAATTTAAGACTTCTTAAATTATGTGATGAATCATAGCATCAAAATAATTCTATATATAGACTTTCAACTATAGGCCTATATTCACGATTGTTTGGACATCTATTTTTTTATTTTATTTTCTCGTATTATCCTCTTTTATTGCAAACAAACTTGTTAAAAAAAAAATAGACAAAAAAAAAAAACTTGTTAAAAATTTCAACTACAGACATTAAAAATGAAATAAAGAAATTGATAACTTTATTTAATCTAACAAAAATGTTTCGAAAATAACAAAAAGAATATTTTAAAATTATCTTATTCTATATTTTTATATTACTGTTAAAAATAAAAATAATTAAATAAATAATATATGATATAATAATTGTATAATTATAAAAAGAACGGCACAGCGGAAAAAGGGTAAAAAAATAAAAATCCAGTTTTTACTTTTTTTACATCGATGGAAATGAATTGATTGCTGAGCGAGGAGTAGAGTTAAGAGTAGTAGCTGAAGCTGAAGCCATTGATGAATGCGAATCACTGAATTTGAGAAAGAAAAAGCAGGCGATGATGGGGTTGGAATCTGTTGGTGATTTGGCGATTCATGTGATTCTGAAGAAGCTTTCTCCCGAAGACGCTGGAAGGGTTTCCTGCGTCAGCAAGAGGCTTCGTTCTTCTGCCTCCGATGACTTAATTTGGATCAATTTCTGCCGCCTAGACCTCTCTCTCTCTCACCCTCTTGATCCTCGAGGAAACCCTCTCCCTTCCTTCAAGGTTTAATTTCAATTTCAATTCCTCGTTTTTCTGATTCTAACTCTGGATTGTGTAATCAAGGTTTCATTTTCCACTGTTTTGCTTGATTTTAATGCTTCTGATTAGGTTATTATGGGGACAAAAAAAAAAAAAAAGAAGAAACTTGTGGTTCCTGTGAATAGAAATTGAAAAAAGGGGCTTTGTGAAGTTCATAATAGGTGGACTTGACTCAAAGTATGCTAGTTTTATTTTGATGATTACTTTGGATAGTGGTGATTTGGAAAGGAAAAGAACTGTTGAATTTGAGTTTTGTTTTGTTGTTGCATTTTCAATTTCATGGAGAATATGGGGTCATACTATGCTGGACAACCTTGTGTGTTGAAATGGACAGGTAGGAGCACCCAATAACTTCACTAGGTTGTTGACTTGGTCCAAATATCAACTAGCTACTCTCTCTCTTTGTTTTTCAAACACACCTTGTGGAGTTTGGGGAGAATAGAAGAGGGAAGGGAAGGGGTTGAAGCGTAAAGTTATTGGGGTTTTAATTTTCCCTCCAAAACTTCAACACAGACACGCCCTAAAGTTCAAATAGCTGTTTTTCTGTGTGAATTGAATTGATTAGTCTTTTTCCTTTTGCTTTCGTGCTGCTGAAAATTCAGACTGTTTCTTTTATCGTGCAGGAAGCTTATCAATCATGGCGTAAAGCCTTTTGTCAGTATCCTTGGTCACTTGTTAAGCGTACAAAGAGGTGCTGGGACAGAATAGAGGCTTGGCTGAACAATAATTTTCCTGAAGCTAAGGCAACTCTTTGTAAAGGTGCAACAGAAGAAGAGATTCTGGAGTTGGAGAATGCCTTAAAAGTGAAGCTGCCACTTCCTACTAGGATTCTCTATCGCTTTCATAATGGTCAAGAAGTCGAAAAGGCAAATTTAGTGACTCATACATTTGGCAGTTCTTTGGGAATAATTGGTGGCTACTCATTCTATAGTCATTATGTGAACGTGTACCTGCTACCAATACGTCAGGTAATACGAGATACTCTGCAAGTTACACGTAAATTAGGTTTCTTCAGGAGATCCAAGTATGTTCTGGTGGCGTCTTCAACCACATACAGTGAAAAGTTGTTTTTCCTCAATTGCACCAATGGTCAACTATATGTTGGAACCAGAAATCTTCTTACAGAAGGGGAAATGATCCCTTGTGTACCCCATGAGCTGATTAAGTTAGGTCATGGGTTGAATAGTGAACAGCAACAGGATGCCATGCTACTTTGGTTAGAAGAACATGGTCGCCGTTTACAGAATGGATTTGTCAGACTGCATGAAGAAGAAAATGTCAGAGCCATTAATCTTTTCCCTGAAGAACCTCCTCTTTGTTCTGTAGCTGTAACCAATGGTGTGAAGGTAGGGAAGTAAATACTACCCTTTATAGTATTTCATTTGATTTTGTATCTCGGTATGAAAAGGGAACTGCAATAGTAATAGTTGATTCAGTTTTCAGAGTTGTATTGGGAAACATGGAATATATATGATTACATATGACAAAGTAGTGAGCATTTTTCGAAGGTTGATCACTTTTCCTCATTAGTAGTGAATGAGATATTCCAAGTCACTTCTCTATTCTTGTGATTACTAGGTACTGGAAACTTTTATAGCAATTCCTCATCTATTATGGTTCATTATCATACTAAAACTTTTAAATATTGCTTATTTCTTAAGGTCCGTGCCTCTGCTTTGCTTATCCCTGAATTGTCGGATCTCCAAGACGATGTTGAAAAATACTTATTTGCCTATTCAATCCGCATGTCCCTTGAACCTCAAGGATGCATCATCAATGGGCTATCCTTCGACTCTTGCCAGCTTCATTGGAGGCACTGGATCATTCGTGCTGATGATATGGTAGTATCTGATTTTAATGGTGAAGCTGTTATTGGGAAGGTATAATTTCCCTTGTGTATTCCCTTTTGTATTATCTCTTTAATATTTAAGAATTAATAAACATGCACTGTAGTATGATACAAGTGTGGATTTTACGGTGTGTAATCTTTCTAAAGTTGCATAAATTTTCCTGAAATTCCAGAAAGAAGATATATTAGTTCAGTTGTGAGTAGGTTTAGGGCACACGCACACGCACAAGCCCATTTCCCTTTGATTTAGCACTTATTGAGATTAAAATTTTGATAAAACAGTTGATATAAGTGATTTCTAACTGAATTTGGTATAGTTGCTGGAATGGATTGATATGCACAAGCCTTGTCTCTCAAATTTGGTGTAACTTTGATGTTTGGTCTTGTGTGCATATATGAATTGAGTGCCACTTCAGTCAAGTGAAGCTTAACATAGTTAATATAAATTATACTGTTTTAGTGGTTCTAATTCACAATAAATAGTGACGAAGTGTCAAACTACTGAATTCTGTGGCATTTCTTTGCAGTTCCCACTTTTGCGTCCAGGTGATAAAGAATTTGTTTACCAGAGCTGCACACCGATACCAACATCATCAGGTTCTGTTGAAGGTTCTTTTACATTTGTACCTGGCAGGTATTGCATTTGACTCACTCTTGATTATTGTTGATGACTAGTGATTTTGTTATGTATGGTCCAACTGTTAATGTAGGAGTATGTGAATTACAGTTTGAGGAATTAGACCATTGACTATGATGAATTTTCATTAATTCTATTCCTTGTTAAAATCTGACTACAAACAATTAAACAAAGTGTTTGTTGAGTGTTGAAGAGAGAAGTACTTTAGTATCTCAGAATCCAAGCTCAATTTCTTTTCCATTTCAAATATTAAAACACTCACATTTTTAACAAAACTAAGCCTTATCTCATCAGACAGAGTTGGCTACATAGATCAAACAATGCTGTAGTACCATACTAATACTACCCTATCCTAGATCACATCTCTTTATATATAATCCATTTTTAACACAGATAAATAAGTTGAATTGTTATCTTATTTCAATGAGCTAATGTTTCTAGCTTTTGGTTGTATTTATAATTTCAGATTGGCAGAACCAAAAGGGGACCCTTTTCTAGTTACAGTGGCAAGCTTCCCACTTAAGCTCCCAGACTATGTCTTCTGATTGTCATTATGAATTGGCTATAAATTTATCTTATAGCCATTTTTCAGCTATGGAATATGCTTTCTTTGTATAAAGTTACTTTCACTGTGAATTTGTTTGGTGAGATTGTAACAATTTTACTAGTTATCCTTGCACAATTTCTCTATATACCTATCTATATTTCGGGAGTTCTTCATTTGTCTATCAACTTTTTTTAACCCTTCATTCCTTTGTATGTACAAAGTCATTTAATATGCAATTTCAGTGATATATATTTAGTAGCTTTGTATCCTTGTGTTAATTGTTAGCAACATTGGTGGTGGTGGTAGTGGTGGGTTTTCTTAGAATCTACATGTTAATTGCAAAAGAAGCCATAATATGAGATATATCATAGTTATCAGTTATCCCTTCCTACGAGCCAATCAATACCAATTTAATCAGTAGATTACTAGTCGAACCACTTAAAATAAATTAAATTAATTAAGTATATAAAATTAAACTTAAGTAATATATTAAAGAAAAAAAGTAATGATAAATAACCATAATTCAATATGATAATTATCATATTTAGTTTAATATTTATTATTTCACATAAATAATATTCATAAATATATATTTATAACATTTAGTATTATATATTTATTTTAACAAAATTTACAAATGAAAATAAAAGCTAAACTAAGAAGGTTGTTATGTCTATCTATGGTTAAAAAAAATATAGCTATTAAATTTATTATAAGGAAAAAAAAAACTTAATTTTTTTTAATAATGTTATGGAAGCAACGTTAGGGAACCATTAGGGAGTCAATAATTAAATTATTATCCAAAATTTATATAAATTATCATTTATAACTCATAAATAATAAGATTTTTTTTTTTTTAAAAAATCCTTCAAAATTCGGATTTCAAGAGTGGTTCTGCTTTGACCAAATTAACTCTCAATATTTTCTCTTCCTTTAGAAGTAATAATTGCTGTTGACGTGCTGAGTCTACAAGAGTTGTTGAAATGGCATTCCGTTGAACATTTTAGAATCAATTAATGATACCAACATTTAATAGCAATTAAGAGAGAGAGAGAGAGAGTTTACAATTTTTTCTAGTCATTAGTGATTGGTCTCTCTTCAATTTAGGATGTTTGGTCTGTTGTGTTCAGTGTCAATTTCCCTTTCATTTGAATCCTGTGCTCCTTCCTCACCACAATTACATGTGCCTTTGTTCCTCTCAACAAATCCCAAAAGCTGTTTTGTCCATTCTCTTCACCTTTCCAACTCACACACACACATAAACAACTCCACATTCTATGTTTCATACCCTTACCCCCTTCTCTCCCTTGTGTTGTTACAAGCTTTGGATCCTACCCATCTCACACTTTCCTCTGATCTAACCCACACTCCAAAAAAGTTGTCCTTTTTTCAGCTTCCAAGCTCAAAGGTACAAACTTTTTAGCTTTCACAATTGTTCTTGCTTTGTTCTTTAACTGCCCATGTTCTATTATTTGTAGCTTCCAAATTTTTAGTTTACATTGATTTTCATAGTTTTGTTTATTTATCCTTATGAGATATGATTCAACTGAATTGAAATTAAGGCTTATTGTTTGCTTATGTTACCAAGGCTATACATTTTTTATGCTTGATAATAATTTTTTATAGTAATTAGTAGGGTTTTGGAGTGATTCAATTGGATAATCTTCATGGATAAGGACAAATCCCCTGGTCATGGTGGAGGTTTCCCTCTTCCTTCTGGCAGTTTTTCTGGTTTCTCAGCTGCTGCAACCCCTTTTAATATGAAATCAGATTTACCATCTTCATCAGCATCGTTTCGTCCTCTGCCAATTCCGGCTGCAACCTCGGATTCTGTTAGTTTTAGTCATGACATTAGCAGAATGCCTGATAATCCTCGGAGAAATCGAGGCCACAGACGTGCTCACTCCGAGATTCTCACTTTGCCTGATGATATTAGCTTTGAAAATGACCTTGGCATAGTTGGAGGAGGTGCTGATGGCCCCTCATTCTCTGATGACACTGAGGAAGACTTGCTCTCCATGTATCTTGATATGGATAAATTCAATTCGCCGGATGCTACATGCGAGTTTGGAATCGGGGAGACTTCAATTGGTGGTGCAGCAACAGCAGCAGCAGTAGCATTGAGTTCCACATTGGCATCAGGAGCCGCTGCCACCTCTTCAGAAGACAGCACTGTTGTTGGGACTAATGGAAGGCCTAGAGTTAGGCACCAGCATAGCCAGTCCATGGATGGTTCGACAACCATCAAACCTGAGATTTTAGTCTCCGGTTCGGAAGAGGCCTCAGCAGTTGATTCCAAGAAGGCTATTTCGGCTGCAAAGCTTGCCGAGCTTGCCTTAATTGATCCAAAGCGTGCTAAGAGGTACCATTTATAGCCAAATTTAAATTGTTACCTGAATTTAGTGGTACTTATCTCCTTCCCTTTTCTGTTGCCAGTAACTGTAATGGATTGTATGTGTATTTCAATGTATATTTTGGAATTTGGATTGGATGGCTTACTCAAAAGAATTCATTGGCATACTTTTCTATTCAAGTAGATTAACCCTTCATGATTGGAATTTTAGTGTTCTGAATGTCTACATTTTGTTTTCATTCATATTTGAAAAAAATTTGAGTGTAACTAATACTGCTTAGTTGGGTAACAGGATATGGGCAAACCGACAGTCTGCTGCTAGGTCGAAGGAAAGGAAGATGCGCTACATTGCCGAGCTTGAAAAGAGGGTACAGACATTGCAGACTGAAGCAACATCCTTGTCTGCACAACTGGCTATCTTGCAGGTGTGTCTTAGCTAATCATCTGTATCTGATTTATTAATGGTGCTTTCGACTTTACTCCACTTGTATCAACTCGCAACTGTCGTTATCATTGTTTACTATATCACTTTCTGATTCAAAAGCTATTTGGAGGAAAAATAATCAATTCATCTTGGTATCTCATGAGCAGAGGGATACAGGTGGACTGAATGCTGAAAACAGTGAGCTGAAATTGCGGGTACAATCGATGGAGCAACAAGTTCACTTGCAAGATGGTGAGCTCATGCTGTTATATAAATGTTTTTTTTCTGAGACAAATTTGATTTACATGCATTCAAAGATAGTTAGATATGCAAAAACAAATGGTGGCTAGATTAAATGGAATTTTTGCTTTAACTTATTATGGCACATTTTGATGTATTGTGCAAGAAATCATTCCATTAAATTCAAATTTGAATGTGCAATGGTGGCTGATCCTGATTCTTCCTGAAACCTGATTTTATATCTCAATTGCTATAAGAATCAATTCCTTTATATTTTGGCTTGTAGCATTGAATGATGCATTAAAAGAGGAAATTCAGCATTTGAGAGTAATAACCGGACAAGCTTTGCCAAATGGAGGAACACCTATGAACTTCGCTTCATCGGTTGGAGGAGAACAACAATTCCAATCCAAAAATCAGTCCATGAACACCCTTTTAGCTGCCCAACAGTTTCAGCAACTCCAAATTCGCTCGCGGAAGCAACAGCATCAACAGGTATTCCAGCACCATCAACCTCAGAATCTGCAGCAGTTTCAGCAGCCACAACAGGAAAAGTAGCATAGAATTCTAGGAACTGCACCAATTACCCTTTAGTTTGTGTTGAGTCTAGAGTTTAATTTAGGACATAGTCATTTTATTATCCCTTATTCAAGAACAGTAGAAACGGTTCTAATAGTTAGAGATTAAGGATTAGATTTATATCTTGGCCATGCAAACTAGTCTTATTGTACCTTTAGCTGTGGTATGGATGATCATGGAGGTAGATTTATTTGTTAGTTAAATCTTTTGCCATCACTTAGTTTTGCATTTGAGTTGACAAAGTTACAAGATAAAGATGATTTTCTCTCTTATTTTTGCTTTCTTCTTTTTCTTTTTTTTTTTCTTCCTTAGTTGATTTGAAAAGAGTTTTATAAATTAATTTTATATATTATTTAAATAAAATGAAACCTAAGACAGGTATTCAAACTAGACTAAGACTCGCATGGTGCCAAGAAGCTAAATTAATTATGTTAGAAGCATTTCAGGTGTATGGTAATCCAGTGATTTTAATCGTTGATTTTAATATGTATAGATGTCACTTGGTCACTTTCTCAAACCATTAAGATAAACTTTTTCACGAAATATGTTATTTACATACGTTAGTTAAATAAATATTTCTCATTTTTTCCTAACCGTTAGAAATATAAAGAAAGTCATTTACAAACCAAAAATCCGTGTTCTTGATCCTGAAGCATGTTCCAAATATGAATGAAGAAATCAAAACCCTGATTCCAGATCGAATTTGTGATATCATGGTGGATCCTAATACCTGAGATTCTTGCATTGTACCTGTATTCCACTGTAATTATTGTACAGGTATGTATATACATATAAGTATCTAAATTTATTATGCATATTTCTACCTGCACAATTCATTATGTTATGGTTGGTGTAGAATCACCCCTATTATTATTGTTGTTGAAAATTGCCAGATCTGTTAAAATTATGCACAAACCAAACATGTTTGCTGTGATTTCTTCAAAGAGGATCTAAAACTCATCATCATAATAGAGCCATAATGCAGAAAAGTGTTGAGGGCTTTTTAGTATTACATTGCAATTTATTTCACAGAAAAAAAATTGTAGGAAAGGCATAGCTATGAGCAATGTCTACTTCTTCAAGCCCTGCTATGTCATCTACATGGTTGCCAAACGTGTTTAGTTGACATTTTTTTTCAACATTTCTAGTTATTTTACGAATTTTGGGAAGCATTGAGATGTGTTATTTGTACTCATTTTGTCTCATAAATTACAAGACAAAATGCACAAGACAAATCTCTTTACCATTTTATCGCAATTTTACTTACTTACTTAACATTTAACAAAGCCGTTTTCCACTTAAGCGGGGTTGGCTACATGGATCAAAAACGCAATTGCGTCATGGCCATGTACGGGGATGCAACACTGTTTTACATTTGTTGTCGTAGGTCCAACAACCCTGTTCATATATCCAGGCTTGGAACCAGCGATGTAAACATATAGGCCAAGTTACGTTATCACCATTCTATACACTTATATTGTCTATTACTCAGAAACAATATACATTATGGGCAAATCTGGTGGGAAAAAGAAATGTGGATGGATAGATAGAATAAGAGCTGAAGGAGCTGTTCCATATAATGAATCACAGAACAGTTCAAATTGTTGGTGTTCACCTCCTGGATCTGCATTCAAGGTTAGAGGTTCTGATTACTTGAGAACAAAGGTTAAGATCCCTGGTGGTGAGTATCTGCTACAGCCTCTTGGATTTGATTGGGTCAAAGGTTCTGTGAAAATTGGTGAGATATTGAGAAATCCAAATAACACAGTTAGGAAGATCATTGCAGAGGAGTTTCCAGATAGTGATAATAGGCCTTTCATTTGGGCATTCAACCTTCAACTTCCAACCAAAGATAACTATTGTGCTGTCATGTATTTTGCATCCAAAGAACCATTCCCTGAAGGTTCCTTGGTGGACAAGTTTTTGAAAGGCGACGATGCATTGAGAAACTTGCGGCTTAAATTGATTGCTAACATCGTTAAAGGTCCTTGGATCGTTAAAAGAGCCGTTGGCGAGCAAGCTATATGCATAATTGGGAAAGCACTTACTTGTAAGTACTGTGTGAGACCAAATTTCATAGAGGTAGACATTGATATTGGATCTTCCATGGTTGCAACTGCAATAGTTCATTTGGCATTTGGCTATGTGAAAACTTTGACTGTCGATCTGGCTTTTCTTCTTGAGGGCCAAGCTCAATCCGAGCTGCCGGAGAAACTCCTTGGCGCGTTGAGGCTTTGTAGCCTTGATCCTGCTTCTGCTATACCAGTTGAGCCTTCGCCTTCCCTTAGCAGCGGTTCTCTTCAACGATCTTTGTCTAGGAGGTTATGGAGGTCTATAGGGCAGATGCTTCTTCCAAGTTCTCAAGAAGATGATTCTCCTCCTGCTTCTGCAACTCAAGATGCTACCAAAAAGGACATTGATGTAAAGAAATGGTGAGTATCTTCTATTCTGATCTCATTTCTTAGGGTATGTTTAGTTGGAGGATATTTGATGCATTGAAAATTTTAACTGCTAAATCTTTCAATGTAAACTTTCTCTTTGTGATTTCTTAATCAATTTTCTATAAATTTTCTCCTTGCAACATAGTGTAACTGTTTTCTAAACCTGACTTAGATCATTATTCTTTGCCTTTTTGTTATAAACATAGCTTCTTTAAAAGAGATGAATAGTTAAGAGGAGAGAATTGAAAAGAAAACAATGTAAGAATGGTTCTTTTTTTTTATTTTCTGGTTAGCTTATAATATTGCTTTTTGCTATGTAATTGTAGCATAGAAGCAATTCAGAATTAGCATTATTATGTCACTGTTACTCTCTTTTGTGTCCACAGATACACTGAAGGTTTTGAAGGGAAAATGGAGTTTCAGCTGAAGTTGATTCTTCTTACAATTTCTTTTCCTATGGTCAAATCCAAAGAATCATCCATTGCAAGAGCTAGCTCTTAGTGTTATTATTATTACTATTTATTTTTTATATGACTGCAGAAAAACACAGTACCCTCAATTCTTTTTAGCTGGATAAATAGATCTTTCTTAGTAATAAGTTTATGAAATTTTTATAGTTGAGAAATTAGTCTCTTACATGCAACCTGATTTGTTATTGTCTTTTGG
>JASCZI010272319.1:28537-38814 GCA_036250425.1 Stylosanthes scabra | reverse complement strand
TCTTCTTGTTTTGTTGCTTGCTTCCAACGCTTATTCTCAACTTCAATGTTTGTCATTCATCAAAACCTAATCAAAAGAACTTATACATATTGTAACATGGTTAACAGTGCGTGCTGGGAGTGATCTGGCATATATACTGGATCGGTCGGGTTGGCTATTATAACCGACCAAATGAGCTCATTAGCCATAGGGATAGGCACGCATCATATGCATTTGGATGAGATTGTTTAGGATTGAATTGTTTGGTAGAATTAACTGCTAGTTGTGATATGATTGAACTTTCTGTTGTTGTATACTTCTCTGTGATTGCGAGTTCTATGGTATTCTAGAATGAAGATTAAGGTATAGAAAAAGAGATAAGAAACTTAAGGAAATTAGGAGGAAATATGGAATTAACAATGTTATGATGTAAAGAGAACTAGTACTAGAGTATCCAAAGTAAAAGTATAATTAGAGAGAATATATGTACGCTGGCGAGAATGTTTTGAGAAAACACGAGTGCCGAGTAGGATTGCCTCGTGTGATCCTGCTAGCTTATCTTATATAGTTTCGGTGCCTTTACCGTACTGAGAATCCAGTGGTTTGGGATTCTCACCTGTATTGTTCACATGTTTTTCAGATACAGGTTCACGTTTGGAAAGCAAGCGAAGCAACGCTTTTGGTTCAGGATGTTAGAGTTTCTTCGTTGTGTTGTGTTTATGACTGTATACGTAATAAGGAGAATTAGATATGTATGTACAAAAGAGTCAGTTCAATCATGTATGTAAACCTAAGCTTTGCAGGCTAGTGTCTAAGGTCTGTGAATCATTTGTAATTACTATTATGTTAATAAAAGAAAAGTTTTTGTACTATATGGTGATTGGCTCTAGTTTATTATGAACTTCTAATTATATTAGTTGGTTTTTAATGGTCCTATATTTAGTTATTATGTTAAAGATAAGGTCGTAACGATTAATATTAATTAATTATGTTCGCGACATGGTTAATCGGTATTAGGGTGTTACACTTGTCCCTATTGAAAGGCCAATCACTGCTAAAAGCATGGAAAGAAATAGGTACATCAAAATTCAGCAGGAAATTCAACAAAAAATCCTCAAGAACATGCTCCTCCACCACCCCCACAAGTCCAACAATAACATGTTCAACAAGGCCAACCTCTCCCTCAGGAATTTAACTGGCAAGAACTCAATCAATAATTCCAAGGGATGAGAGTTGACCAAAGTCAATTCTACCAAAGTTTCCAAGATCAACAAACTCAATTTTTCCAAGAATTCTGTAACCAACAGGCCCAATACAAGCAAGAGTTCCAAGACTTGAGAGTCCAACAACATCAATACCATCAAGAGCTGCAAACCCAACAATCTTTGACCAACAAAGCTGTCCAAGAATTAAAAAAATCACAAGACAAACATCACAAAGAATTCCTTGCTCACAGGAAAGCATATAAAGAACACTGTGAGAAGATGGATCAATAATACCTCCAAAGCCACAGGGAGTTTGTGTTGGTTAATAATAACTGGGGAGAATTTCAAACCAGGACCGATGAAAAAATGGACTACATGTGCTGGGGCCTTCAACAAACCAATCCTCGACTAGCCCCAATCAACCCCTATGACATCCCTCAGTTTTGTAAGAACAAACTGGAGAAAGGAAAAGGGAAATTTGGTGGAGCCTTAGGGCCTTGGCCAGTTAAAGGATCCTCTTCTAAAGGGAAAGGATGTAGGAGGTGATGATCGTGGCAAGAAGAAGGATTGTGGAGTTAGGGAAAAAGAGGATTCTAATGAAGAATAAAAAGGTTGTATTGTTCTGTTCTCTTTAAGTTACTTCTAATGTGTGTTAACTTTCTTATTTCTTTTCTTCCTTAAAATGTGTGCTTAAGTTTCCTATATGCTGTACTTGAGAGCTTGTAGAACCAAAGGCAAGCCAAAAATCACTAAATAAAAGAAAATCCAATTTTGTTATTTATGAAAAGGGGGTGTGAATAGAGAAGAAGATAGTGACTTCTATAATGAAAGAACTTATCCCAAATCTTTAAGAAGTTTTGTGATCAAAGAGTGAAACCATCAATGAGTGGGATTTAGAAAAGTACTATAGAGTTCTCAAAATCTGCAAAGCAGCAAGCTACTAAAGCAATCAAATGTGAATACTGAGAAGTTCTAAGGCTCTAAGCATCAATGACAAAAGGTTTGAAAGAGAAATGAGAATCCATAGAAAAATCCTATGTTAAATGCTTGTGCTGTGATGTTTAAAGGAGAAGCTAGAGTGAGTAAATTTGAGTGGTGCTTCAACACCTGATAACTTGAGCCAACTGGTTTGGGAGTATCGATTGAAAACTTAATCTAAATCATTTCCTTGAGACAAAGCAGTAAGAGTAAAAAACTAATGCCCCAAAGGAGAAGAAATCATATGAATGACAAAAAAAAATGAGAAAAGAAAAAGAGAGCTCTATAATACTATCTGGATTTCATCTCAGAGAGGAATAAACTTTTTGATTACAGAATAGAAATATCATAGAAGGCAAAAGTTCTGAATTACAGGAAACATGACTTCCAATCAAATTCATTCCCCTAAAACAATCTTAACACAAAAGTGATTTCTTACTTGCTTGAGGACAAGCAAGGTTCTAAGTTTGGTGTTGGGATGCATGAGCATCATTAGAAGGATTTCTCATTAGTTTACTTGATTTTTAAGAAAGAAATGACTTCTTTGACAAGAAAAACCATATCTTTTGATATCAAGATTTTGATTAGTTAAATTATTATGATTTCAGGAAGAAGAACAAAAAGGAAGAAAACTGAACAAGAAATGGAAGAATATCAAGGAAGAACAAGAGGAAGAAGAATTGAAGAAACTTGGAAATTAAGGAAATCTTCCAGTAACCAAAAATTCATTGAAGTGTTACACGCCCAAAACCACATCAAAGGTGGTGTGCTACACATCAAAAGTGGCGTGTTACACGCCAAAGGCTTGGAGAAAAGAAAGCTTCCTGGAAGTTTGATTAAACTTGGCGTGTTAACACGCCAAAAGTGACGTGTTACACGCCCATAAGGCTAAAAGCAGTGGCGTGTAACACACCATGTCAACTTAGCGTGTTACACGCCACTCATGTGTTTGTTACTGGAAGATTTGTTAATTTTGAGCAAAGAAGTGAAGTGTAACATGCCATTACATGCGCAATACATTGATGAGTGACGTGTTGCACATCAACCGAAAGTGCTACACGCCACAAATTCCCAAGCTATTGGAACTTTAAAATCTCAAATTTAAATGTTGACTTATGGTGGAAGGCTTTGGATTTGATTAAGGGTAATTCAATTAGCAATTGGCAAAGACAAGAGGAGTTTAATTCAATTAGATTAGATTAGATGTTTTAATTTGTTTTAGATTTGATTTGATTTGAATTTTGTTTTCTGTTTAGGTTTATTATTAGATTATAAATAGTGACTTAGCCATTAGGGTTAGGCACTTAGTTTTTCACGTACACTTTTATTTTTCAATCCTAGTTTTAGAATTATGAGTAGCTAAACTCCATTGTTGAGGATAAGGGCTCTGTTCATCCCGGCATAGCTTATTAATTCAAATTTTCTACTTTCTTCAATTTCAAGTTATTGGTCAGATTCAAGATCTAAGCTTTCGGTTCTTCATTCTTACAGAATTAGGATTACTGAGAGGTCTACTTCTTTTGTGTTGTTTTGATTATTTGGTTTGAGAGAATTTTAGTAATCTTAACAAAGGTTGAAAACTTATTTCTCATGATTGATAACTGCGTATCTTTCATGGTTTTAGGCACTAATTTCTTGCTAATTTAGTAGATAATTATCATAATACTCAATGTAAAATGTCAATTTCTTAATTAAATTAGATACTTTGAGTGTTTGTTAATTATTTGTAGGAAATTGAAGAAAACAAAGCAAGAAAATAGAAGAAGAAGAAAAACAGAAGAAAGCAGAAAACAAAGGAATAAAAAAAGCAAGAAACAGAGGGAAGCTTAGAACAAAATCAAAACAGAGGTTTACCCTAAGCTTTATATAAATCACATTTGGACCATGTCATGAGACATGGCCCAAACGTGACATCCATGAGGCTCCCAAGGAAGTCCACCAAGCTCCCAATACAAGGCATAAGTCACGTTTGGACTATGTCAAGGACATGGCCCAAACGTGACCATCTAAGGACCAAGACCAGCCCATACCTCTCCCCAAACTCACTCAAGCAAACTTGGAACAAGCTAGTCACGTCTCAACACCTTCAAAATATCAAGCCTAGCCCACACTCCAAGCTTCCACATTTGGGCCATGTTTCTGCCTAGCCCAAACGTAACCCAAGGCAAGGCAAGCTCACCTTGGTCACGTTTCTGTCACGTTTTGGCTTGGCCAAAACGTGACTCATACATGACTAGCCCATACCTTTCTCCAAGCTCTCCTCTTAGCACTCAAGGTCACGTTTGAACCAAGTTCCAGACTTTGCCCAAACGTGACTCACCTCCTCAAGGCCCAAGACCTGCAGCAATTTTTCCCTGCGTTCAGTAATTGTAATTCCGCTTAGGGTTCAGTGATTAGTATTTATAGTCTAGTTTTAGGTTTAGCTCGGGACTTTACTTTTGATTCATTCAGAGATTTGTTCCATTCTGTTTTCTCATTACGTTTTCAGTCACGTAAATTAGGATTAGGTTATGGCTTTCTTTTCTCTTTTCTCTGTTTTGTTGCTTAACATCATGAGCAACTAAACTCACTCAAGCCTAGGGATGAGGACTCCGTTCATCCCAAGCATGGATCCATAATTCATTTTCAAGTTTTCTTCAAGTGCAAGTTTCATTAATTATCAAAGCTCAATTCCTCTGTTCCCAATTTCAGAAGCAAGAAAACCGAGAGGTATATTGAATCTGTTGCTTTCAATTTGTGAGTTTGAGAAAACCATAACTTGAATGTGTTTGGGGAATTGTTCTTCGTAAATATTCCAGTAATATTAGAGATAATTAATTGGATATTTATGCAATTGTTTTGTGAATTTCAATTAGGGTTTATTAGACTAGTAAGTGACGTAAAACTAGTCTTTGATCCCTCTTGCAATTCACATAATTGAACTAGGATTAGTCTTAATCTCTATTTTAGTTAGTTAATCTGGAGATTGATAATTAATTAGGATTAGAGAAACTAAATCACTAAGAGATTAGGGTTTAGTTAATTAGGGTTCTTGTGATTGATGATTGCTTGCATGAGAAGTAACTTGATTATTTGAATTAGGGTTATGTTTGGGTGAATAACTCTTAATCCTTGGCTTGTTCCTCATTATTATTGATTTTCCATTAATTATTGTTTGCTGTCCAAGTTTTAAATTCATTAATTTAGTGAGATTTTGATTGATTTTGCATGATATTAGGAGATTAGATTAGATATAGATTTGATACCTCTTTGATAATTGATTTTTGTCTAATTAGAGAATTGATTTATCATTATTATTTAGTCCATTAATCTCCGTGGGAACGATACTCTTACTCACTTTTTATTACTTGATACGATCCGGTGCACTTGCCGGTGGAGAGTTCGAATTCCGAAAGGATTTCGGACATCAATGATTTATCAAAAGAACTAGAGATAGGGCTTTGATAAATGTGCAACATGTTACTCTATTAAAATCTTCAATTAGTTTAGAACTAGTTTAAATACGTGACATATAATTAAATTTAGGATCACTTTTGAGTTTTAATAGAATTGAATCTGAATCTGTGCTTAACCTTTTTTCTCTATTGATTAATCAAGTAGATTGATAATTGGTTAGGTTAAGGAAAATTAAATCACTAAGAGATTAGGGTTTAGTTAATTAGGGTTCGTTGGGAATTGACCATTACTTGTTAAAGAAGAAAGTGAATTCGAGAATTATTGTCTTAGGGTAAAACATCTCCAAATCGTTAACTCACTTCATTACTGATTTATCAATCAAACTTTGGTTTCTAAAATTTCACGTCATTATTAGCATTGGTTACTGTTGTGTTTTTTTTTATTGAAATTCCAAATTTTCAATTTATGATTTTGTCTAATCAAAAGGGTAAATTAATCGTTATTGATTAATCTGTCAATCCTCGTGGGAACGATATCCACTCACCGTGGTATTACTTGATACGATTCGGTATTCTTGTCGAGTTATAGGATTGTAAAATCCGCATTAGAAAACAATGTAACATTTTCATCAATAAAACGAAATTTCTTCCGAAATTCTCAAATCACATCATTATCGTCATAAAGTGTTCACACAGAAAAAGCGGGTTTTACATAATGCCTCTGCAACTAGGGACGAGAAGGCTAGTATTTTGTTTGCAAAACCTGTCAAAAGTACACCTTCACTGTCCCTCATCACCCCTGCTATTGATCCCTTACGTATCTCCTTGCAGAAAGCAGCATCTATATTCAGTTTCAACCAATCTTTTGTTGGAATTCTCCAGGTAATTTGCTTCTTTTCTCTTGTTGCTAGACTTTTGCTTAAATTTTGTTTTTCTTGGTTGTCTTCAAACTCTAATTCCTGCAATTTTGCTTTGAAATTTACATCTTTTGGGTTAGGGACAAATTTTTTTTGTACAAATTTATTTCTTGTTTTAATTTCCAAATTTCCCATAATAAATATTCCACGTTGTTTAAATAGACTTTATATTCTTTACCCATTTTGGCAATCATGTTTAACCCTAGTTTTATATTGGATTGTCGCAACATTTTTCATCATACATGGATACAAATCATATACAAAGTCAAGGATTTAGCTTCTTTTAAAAAAAAAAAAAATTTTTAGGATATGCATTACATTTAAACTTAAGAGCTAAGAGCCCTCACGTCCACCCAAAAAAAAAAAAAAAACCTTAAGAGATCTCACAAATTATTAAAGTACATAAAATCTTAAATTAAAAACACCACATGACATTCATTCATTCATTCCTCGTACAAAGTAAAAGTTCATTACGACTTCATAAAAACTATTACTACTTATCTTAAATAACAACACAAACATATATAAACATATATATGAATATGCACCACTATTTAATTATAATCCAAAGATTCTTTTGATTTTTTTTTTCCTTCACTCCCATAATACATAATTTGAACATCGCTGCGCTTATTGAACTACTTAATCATCAGATATTAAATTAGAGCAACTAACGTGCATAATGGCTCATGGGAATCTCCTATGGTGTGATCCAGGGACAAAATATTTTATTCCAGCAGGAACATCTCCACCCTCATCATCACTTGATTTATGAACAAAGAAAATCTCCTCCTTAAAAAACAAAAATGAATTTTTCCACTCTTCGTCAAAGAAATCACTGATGTCAGTGCATTTCCATTCAGGAGGGAATGACCCAGCACAAAAGCATGCTTTCCAATCAACAAAGTCATCAATTTCACCGAACTGATGCCGTAATTCCGGCGGCGGCATGGACGGCGTTGACCTTGACCTTGAGAAAGCACCGGTTGATGATTTGTAGAAGTAAGTGTCACTATTGAGCAATGGATGAGAATAACGATCATGATCTTCTAATAATAAGAGACTTGGATCAAAGGACTTATAATAGCGAAAAGGCCTTCGATTGAAACGATGATGAGCCATGACAGTTGTTGTAGTGAGTCCTATTAGAAGAACTAGCAACATTGCTAGCTTCACAAAAGTATTATTTTTTTTCAACCCCATTATTTTTCTTTTGTAATATGATATATATGTTTATGTGTTGTGACAATGAATGCCATAACAATAGGGGTATTTATAAGCATGTTTCAAGGAATGCACAACCTATGGTAGGTACACATTTCTATCAGGAAATTACACTTGTTCTTCACTCTTCCAATAATTAAATTTTATATATATATCAACTCGACATTATTCATGCTATATCAAGGCATATTTTCAATATATATAGAGATAGTTATGCACTGTATGGTAAATAAACACTTACAATAATATTAGAGAAGACTTGAAAGTTGAAAATGCAATTTTTCTTTCTAGAATATTTCAAATTCTAACGTACGTGTATCAATTTTCTTTCTCTTTTTTATTTGCTTATACCATTATCGAATAAATTAAAGCTATCTCAAAATGTTTTTTTAAGCCTCAAGTGTGAACTTTTCATACATAAGATTTTTTTTTTCAAATTTGTCTTGTATTCAAATTTTCTCTATCAAAAGTAACAATGATTGAATTCTAAATGTTGAGGTTTTTATCCCAAAAAATTCAATAATATATATATAGCTGAGTTCTATCCAACCCTTTTTAAATTAGGGATAAATTATCCTCTATAATATATTTGTTTTTTATTGGTTCATTTAGATTCACCAAATTTAATTAGTTTTAACTCTCTTTCTTACCCTAGTTATACCAACCCAACCCAATCCATTAATTATTATTATTTTTTCCCTTATGCAATTATCAAAAGTCCCCTCCTGCAATTTGTTAAATTTTATTAAACCACAAATTTATTCAAAAGAAAAATAAAACATTTGAATCATTCATCAACCTTTATTCTTCTCACTCAAAACCAATAGAGGATAAGACAAGGAACTGAACATCATTAGTTGCAAAAACATGAAATCTGTATGTTGAGGTTTGAGATAATTTAACAAATTGCAGGATGGAACTTGTGAATTGTGATAATTGCAAAAAGATATAACCATAGTTAATGGTTGAGTTGATATTTTTGATCGTTCAAAGATATAATTAAGATAAGAAGGAGAGTTAAAATTAATTAGACTTGGTCAATTCAAATTAACCAATAAGAAATAAACACATCATAAAGGCTAATTTATTCTTAATTTAGAGGGGTTGGGTAGCACTCACCGTGTGTGTATATATATATATATATATATATATATATATATATAAAATTATTTATCTCAAAATTTTAAGTAATTATAAATAATATTGAAGGTATTGAATTTGTTTAAACTACACCTAAGAAGCAAGGAAGGATCATAGATGTGTTTAATTTAGCATATTAAATTTTCAAAATTAAATTTAGGTACACTATAAGTATCTATTAATAATTCACTCTTTTGTATATTGGAACCGTATAAAAATAATATAAATTAAATTAGTTGAGACCATGTGTGGTTTATATTTTAGTTAAAAAGTATTAGATTAAATTTTAGAAATAACAATATTCTTTTATAGATTATATGTTTTTTTTTTTTTTGTGTCTTTTTCTTTTTTGTGTCTTTTATAGATTATATATATGAAGAAGTGTATTTTCCAAAAGAAAATAGAAACAAAAGAAAATTTTCAGAAAGGAAATTAGGCATCAATAATTCTTCTTATATTCTCATTATATATACAGTGTAGAAGTATAAACATAGATATACTCTACTTTTAAATTTTTCTTCATAATTGTTCTTTTTAGTTCGCATGTATGTGGGATTATTGCATGCATATGCATGTAAAGTAATAAGGAGACCTTTTAGGTTAAGAATATGAATTATTGCAATAACATAAAATTATATATATGTTGATTATGTTAACGACAGAAATATTTAATTATATTAGGTATACCTACCATAAAATGTCATTTAAAAAAAAAAAAAGAGTTTTCTTTTTAATTTTTAGAAGGTGATGAACTCTCTAATATATATATTAAGTAGAGTAATAGTACTTTTATGGTAAAATAATGTAATTTGATGAATAAAAAATAACATTTAATATTCTTTTAAATATAACTTTACCAAATTAAAAAAATATTTTATCTGTATTTTTTTATTGATATATGATTATATTTCATCTCATGAAGTATAAAATATTTTTAATTTTATGATATAGGAAGCATTTTAAATACTCTAAAATATATAGTAATTCAATAATCGTAGTTATGGATTTTGATTATGAAATTATCTTAACATATAAATATATTAAAATTAATTTTTAAGATTAATTATTGAATTATTCGAATGGTTATAATAAATAACTTTAAAGAGTATAAAGAGTTTTGGAAGATATATAATTATATATTATATATTGTGATACGTGTCATATAAAATAGCCTTAGATAACATAATTTAAGTAGAATCTCTTGACGTGTATCTTTCTTTCATTTAATGTATATTTTCACGTGAATCATCTCATGCATAATTTGTAGTTTTAAAGATAAGAGTGAGGAAAACTAAGGACCTTCTTTTTGACAAAAAAAATTGAAAAAAAAATCATTTAAAATTTTATTAAAATTTATTTAATAATTTTCTCTAGTATTCAAAATCATTAGAGAATATTTTTTTAAAATCACAAATACAAAAGAATAAACCAATCTAAAT
>JASCZI010272318.1:30883-42194 GCA_036250425.1 Stylosanthes scabra | reverse complement strand
TACCAACTGATTTATAAATTTTTAACCACTTCAATAACGAAACAAAAAATTTGTGTGCTGATCCGTTTTATTGATCTGGAGCGGAATTCCACTCCTTAAGGGACTCTCGTTTTTGAATTACTTTTTGTATCAAATGTTAAAGTTAAAAACAGAATAGTAAAGCATGTAATATTTAAGTCTGGAGTGATATTATGGACTTAAAATGTATTAATAATTAATCTTTCACAGAAAATCGAAAGGGAATGGGCTTTGAATATAACAAACTTTTACAGAACATAAAAAGGTTACCAAGTTAAGAAACTTGAAGAACAATCCTTCACAGAAATCTGAAGAATGGTTTTACAGAATTAAAACTAAAAGTAGAAGACTGCTTGAAACGTAAAATGCAAGAAATGTAAAAATGAACTGGAATTGTAAAGTTTAATAAAAAGGTAAACATGGAAGGAGATCCTACTCAGAAAAGTAACTTGAACAGAATCAAAATGTCGCTGGGATGTGAAAGTGTTGAAGTGTGTTTTCTGATGTGAAGATTCCAACTTTGAACAAAGACCTCGTCTTCTATATATAGGCGTGGTTAGCCAATCGCCTGATGCCACGTGGGATAACCGCCACATAACCGTTATACACTTACTGAGTCTTTCGATTTGCCCTATAATCATACCTCATCGATTAACCTTCTAATATTTGATGGTTCGATTATGATGAGCCATTTCCGTTTTTCTTAAATTTAGTTCCCGGAGCTCCTTCTTCTTGTTTGCTAGGTTCTCAATCATCGATGCTAATCACATGTGACCTCCTTTCAATTGTGAAAGAATTCAGTTCCATTCGGTGTTGTCAAACTTTGAGTAACAAATTGATCGACCTGAATAATCAGTAACAGCAATGTT
The DNA here is from genome assembly GCA_036250425.1 of Stylosanthes scabra. NCBI lineage: Eukaryota > Viridiplantae > Streptophyta > Magnoliopsida > Fabales > Fabaceae > Stylosanthes > Stylosanthes scabra. Next base: position 41,307 of record JASCZI010272318.1, on the reverse strand, counting down.
GGTGGTGATCAGATCAAAATCATCCTTGTTTACCCGCCTAAGCATCTGCTCGAGAAGCAGACTGATGGCAGCACCCCCGTCTATCAGGATACGATTGACCACTTTCCGATTCAGAAATCCTTTGACATGCAGAGGCTTCAAATGAGCCTTTTGGTAACCGGTGGGGGTTTCGAAGGGGAAGGTTTTGTGATCTTCAATGAAGGTCATGGTAGTCATCCGAAGCCCCTGCTCGAAATCATTGCCCTCCAAATAACACTGAGTAGGACCATCACGGAGCGCATCAGCGAACTCACAGGGCAGGATGGATACCACTCATGCCATCTCTTCATCAAGGAAATCATCATCATAATCCAATTCAGCATTAGCCCCATCTTCCTTATTCATTTAAAGGGCCAGGCTAATTAAAGGCGCTTCATCGACTTTCTCTTTGCCTTTAGCAGATGTAGGTGTTGGGGTAACCGCTTTCCCTGCAGCTGGGAAAGCCAATCGCTCCAAAGCAGAAGGCCTAGAGGGCCCAACAGTCGATGATGCCCCCTAGTAAGGCTTACTTTGGTACGATCAACGGCCCCTTCCTCAGCCTCGATTGTTGTTTCTCCTTGGCCCACTTCTGGGACCTCCAAATCGACCTCGGGAGGCCTCACGTTGAGCTCGGCATAGGGCCTCATAAGCAGGACGCTCTCGAAGCTCATTAGCCCTGAGGCGATCAACCTCACCCATCCATATAGCAGCAAGGTTCCTTTGTGGACCAAAAGGAACTGGTTCAGTCAGCCTCCTGGAGGCGGTGGTTTTCGAGCCTGCTCTTCCCACGAGCTAACTCTTTTTTCATCTTCTTTTTCTTGAAGATTTCAGCAGCCTCAGCATCAAAGACAGCATTACATCGAGGACACATGGACACATCCCGATCTTTGAGCTTTTGTTGTATCAGGAAGTCGAGTAGACCCTCACCAACAACAGGAAAGACCTTCCTAACATTGGTTTCGAAATCACCCAACGATGAGTCGAATTTGAAAGAATGGAATCCGACCATATTAACCCCCAGAAATTCGAGCTCAGTAAAGCTTGAGTTAACCTCGAATAGATCAGAAAAGACATTCATATCGGGTTTAGGATCTTCAAACTTGAGTCTCCCTTGCATGTGTGCTTCTTGAATTAAATCCCTGAAAATGATACAATTATTAGTCGAATGGCTAGAAGTTTGATGAAACTTACAAAAGGGCTTCCCCTTGAAATCTTTAGCAGAAAGAAACTTTTTTCCTTCAGGCAAAATAAGTTGTTTATCCCTTAACAGTACATCGAATACTTGGTCCAATTTTGTAATGTCGAAATTATACATTTTAACATTATTTGAATTGTTGTACTTAGGAACATTAGCAACTTTCTTTAAAGTGTCACAAGTATACGGAGGATCTTTTTTCAATTCAGTCAAATCGACTTCGAATTCGAATTCGAGTTCAGACTCATCACTCGAATACTCGGTATTAACGAAAGCAACTTTTTCCTTTCGAGAATAAGGTTTAAAACTCCTAAACCTAGTTTCTGATTTAAACTTCTGTTTCTCTTCTTTCAAAAAGTGGATTTGTCTTACCCTTTTTCGATAAAATAGCTAAATCAAGAAGATGAAAATTAACTAATTTTTTACGCAAATTAAAATCTAAACCCTTCATAGCAATCCAGACAGTCTCATTTTCAGGAATAGTAACGAAACACCTATTCCTAGCATTCTTAAATCGAATCAAATAATCATCAATGCTGTCGTCCAAATTTTGCCTTATGGCAAATAAATTGGTTAGATTTACCTTGAGCTCTCCTCTATAAAATTGGTTATGAAAAGCATCTTCGAGTTGAGCCCAAGTACGAATCGAACCAAGTCGAAGATTTGCATACCAGGTGAAGGCATTTTTAGTCAGTAAAAAAGGGAAAAACTTAGTAACTATCTTGGGATTCTTTATTCCATAGGTACATCTTAGATAAGTTTCCCAATTCAACTAGATATCGAGCAATATGCTCGACAGTAGACTCTCCAGCTTCACCAGTAAACTTAGTAACTATCTTGGGATTCTTTATTCCCTAGGTACATCTGCTGTATAAATGTTTCCAGAAAGACTGAAGTGAAATGCGGTTGACTAGCTAACCCTACATCGATGCCAATCTGATTTAACACATTCTCCACAATTTGTATCAATTGACGCTGGGCCAATCGATTTGTGTTTCGAACATTATGAAAAACATTTTCGGCATTTTCGCCTCGTCGGATCATCCTAACATGTTCTGGGATTGGGATTTCAGTATCTAAACCCTGACCAGAACTATTATCCAAATTGACAACCTCATGTATTAGTTCATTGTTAACCATATTTAAATTAGGATCTTCCTCAACACCGACACCTACCAGGCTATCAAATCTTTTAGCCAAATGCTCATACTTAGCATTCGTGTCAACAACGATATGGTTCAACAGTATTGTCAAATGTGAAGTTAGAAGGTTAACACTTGAGTCTGGAGTGATGCTATGGACTTAAAATGTATTAATAATTAACCTTTCACAGAAAATCGAAAGGAAATGGGATTTAAATATAACAACCTTTTATAGAATATAAAAAGGTTACCAAGTTAAGAAAATTGAAGAACAATCCTTCACAGAAATCTGAAGAATGGTTTTACAGAATTAAAAATAAAAGTAGAAGACTGCTTGAAACGTAAATTGCAAGAAATGTAAAAATGAATTAGAATTATAAAGTTTAACAAAAAGGTAAACATGGAAGGAGATCCTACTCAGAAAAGTAACTTGAACAGAGTCAGAAAGTCGATGGGATGTGAAAGTGTTGAAGTGTGTTTTCTGATGTGAAGATTCCAACCTTTTGAACAAAGACCTCGTCTTCTATATATAGGCATGGTCAGCCAATCGCCTGATGCCACGTGGGATAACCGCTACATAACCGTTATACACTTACTGAGTCTTTCGATTTGCCCTATAATAATCATACCTCATCGATTAACCTTCTAACATTTGATGGTTTGATTCTGATGAGCCATTTCCGTTTTTCTTAGACTTTGTTCCCAGAGCTCCTTCTTCTTGTCTGCTAGGTTCTCGATCATCGGTGCTAATCACATGTGACCTCCTTTCAATTGTGAAAGAATTCAGTTCCATTCGGTGTTGTTAAACTTCGAGTAACAAATTGATCGACATGAATAATCAATATCAGCAATGTTGGTGGGGATCAGATCGAAATCATCCTGTTTACCCGCCTGAGCATCCGCTCGAGAAGTAGACTGATGGCAGCACCCCCATCTACCAGGATGCGATTGACCACTTTTTGATTCATAATTCCTTTGACATGCAGAGGCTTCAAATGAGCCTTTTGGAATGCAGTGGGGGTTTCGAAAGGGAAGGTTTTGTGATCTTTAGTGAAGGTCATGGTAGTCATCCTAGGCCCCGGCTTGAAATCATCGCCCTCCAAATAACACTGAGTAAAACCATCACGGAGCGCAACAGCAAACTCACAGGACAGGATGGATACCACCCCTGCCATCTCTTCATCACGGAAATCATCCTCATAATCCAATTCAGCATTAGCCCCATCTTCCTTATTCATTTCAGGGGCCAGGCTAATTAAAGGCACTTCATCGACTTTGTCTTTGCCTTTAGTAGATGCAGGTTTTGGGGTAACCGCTTTCCCTCCAGCTGGGAATGCCAATCGCTCCAAAGCTGAAGGCCTAGAGGGCCTAACAGTCGATGACGCCCCCTGGCGAGGCATACTTTGGTAGGATCGACGGCCCCTTCCTTGGCCTCGATTGTTGTTTCTCCATGGCCCACTTCTGGGACCTCCAAATCAACTTGGGATGCCTCATGTTGAGCCTGGTACCGGGCCTCATAAGCAGCGCGCTCTCGAAGCTCATTATCCTACATACCAACTATTTTATAGATTTTTAACCACTTCGATAACAAAAAAAGAAATATGTGTGTTGATCCGTTCTAATGATCTAGGAGCAGAATCCAACTCTTCAAGGGACTCTCGTTTTCAAATTACTTTTTGTATCAAATGTTAAAGTTAGAAACAAAATGGTAAAGCATGTAACATTTAAGTCTGGAGTTATATTATGGACTTAAAATGTATTAATAATTAACCTTTCATAGAACACCGAAAGGGAATGGGCTTTGAATATAACAACCTTTTATAGAACATAAAAAGGTTATCAAATTAAGAAACTTGAAGAATAATCCTTCACAGAAATCTGAAGAATGGTTTTACAGAATTAAAACTAAAAGTAGAAGACTACTTGAAACGTAAAATGCAAGAAATGTAAAAATGAACTGGAATTGTAAAGTTTAACAAAAAGGTAAACATGGAAGGAAATTCTACTCAGAAAAGTAACTTGAACAGAGCCAGAAAGTTGCTGGGATTTAAAAGTGTTGAAGTGTGTTTACTGATATGAAGATTCCAACCTTTTAAACAGAGACCTCGTCTTCTATATATAGGGATGATCAGTCAATCGCCCGAAGCCACGTGGGATAACCGCCACATAACCGTTATACACTTATTGAGTCTTTTAATTTATCCTATAATCATACCTCATCGATTAACCTTCTAATATTTGATGGTTCGATTTTGATGAGCCATTTCCCTTTCTCTTAGGCTCAGTTCGAGAAGATCCTTCTTCTTGTCTGCTAGGTTCTCGATCATCGATGCCAATCACATGTGACCTCCTTTAATTCGATTGTGAAAAATTCAGTTCCATTCGATATTGTTAAACTTCGAGTAACACCAACAAATAATGGGAGACAAGTGACATTGGAATCTCACTATATACCCTCGGCATGCTTAAATGTTTTTGCTTGGTTTGATTTCTCTCTAATAAACCACCAATAGTGTAATAAATGCGAAAGTTATTTATTAAGTGATCCATCACCATATATTAATTTGTTTCAAAAGTTTAAATTAATAGAAATTAATTTAATATGTCTCTTTTATTTGCTTTATGATGTATGTAATTTTTTTCTCTTGAAATTCAAGATCAAATTCTAAATTGTTAGGTAGAAGATAATTGATAGAAGAGAATTAAGAAAAATTAGGAATGAGAGAAGGAAGAGAAAATCTCCAAGAGGAGCCTAAAGTGAAGATCAATTCATATTTCACATATTGATCATCATTATATGTATTCACTATATTTATTTATACTAAGTATCAATATTTTCCTAATTGGATCAATGAACTCATTTATATACGTAACATAGACTTTTCGGTAATAGAGATTTTGATTCTATGTTATGATACTACTTCTTTTAAAAGAATTAAGTCAATAAAAGAATATATGAATAATTATATCTTTAATATATATAATTATATGGCAACGACTACCGTGTTGAAATGGAGACAATAAATACATGTTGAAAGCAATTGTTTTAATAGAATGAATGACGCGTGTGTTGATGATGTTGATAGGTGATGATGGCAAACAATTTGACAGCAGCATGGCAGGTGGTATGTCGGGAGAGGTGATTTGTGATTAGGGGCACTAATGATGTTTAGGGTGGTGTGATGATTGAGGAGGTTGGGTTGGTCCTATGGGTGGGGAGTTGATGGATTTGTGGGCAGAAGAGGGAAGAATTGGGTTTTGGATTGAGCAGTTGGGCTGCTATTGTTGGAGATGGCCCATGTTGTGTTGTAGTGGGAAGTATTATGAATGCTACACCGAAAATTAAAAAAATTACATGATAGGAAAAAGAAATAGAATAAATGTTGCATGGGAAAGTCAATTTGATGCGGCGGCGGGAAAATGTAGAATAATGGGATAGAGAGCCAAAGAGAAAGGAGCTAGTGCAGTCAAAACTGATAGGTGAACTGAATTTGTGAACGAAAATGAAAGGGTAAATATGGTTGTTGTTATGGGATGTGTTATAGATAATTATGTTGGGTTCATGATATAGGTTTTTGTAATTTATTTATGATTAATTTTAAAATGATAAAATTATGGCAGGAATGAACAACACACTAGTCTCCTTTAACTACGTTTTATGTTTGAAGATTGAAGAGAAAACATGAGGGTTACATTAGGGGATAGAGTTGTATAGACATGTATTGCAATGTCAATAGTGCATTAGTGTATTAGGCCTTGGTTTAAGTGTTAGGGTTTGTGGATTCATGTTTAGGGTTTAGGTTTAAGCAAAGGGTTCGGGGTTTGAGGAGATGGCAATGGTAACATGGTGTTGACGTTATTTAGAGTATGGATGATTAGTGGGCATGAATCGTTTCGCAGAAGTAGAATCGTGGTTGAAATGGATCTAGAGGAGGGGGACATTCAGTCAACTGGCCAGTGGCAAGTTGACTTCGTCAAAAACCTAAGCTTCAGGATTTGCAATGATGGTAAGAGTTACACCGTGTTGACGGTATAAAGAGTTTTTATCAGCAGCGGTGACGTATCGCTTTGTAGAAAAAGCGATGATGTTGAGAGGGATAAGGTGGATGGTGGAGAGTCAGTCGATGTACGGAGAAAGACTAGTTGACCTCGAAGAGCAAAAAGATGACGCAAAAGTCGTACCTGATGAATTGTGTTTTCCTATGTACCAGATACTATGAGTTAAGGTTGAGGTTTAGCCTTATGTTTAGGGTTTGATATTATGGCAATGGTAACATCGAGTTGATGTTATTAAGCGTTTTGATTAGGCGATGTGAGATACTGTTTCGTAGAAGAAGTGAGGGTGTTGAGATTGATATGGAGGTGGATGGAGTGAGTCAAGCAACATATGGCGAAAGAGTAGTTGACTCTCAATAAGACAAAGATGAAGGGATCGTCGCACCCCATTAATCGCATTTCCTATGTACCTCAAATAGCAATCCTCGGTACGAAGGAAGTAAATAGGGAGGAAATTAGCTGAAATGATGTGATCGATATAAGTGAAGAGTTCCGGAAGTTTAACTTCGTTCAAGTTATTTGGTTGATAAGAAATGGACTTCTCTTCCACTTTTGTATAATCGTATTTAAATAAGGGTTTTGTATGATATTTTGTGTTTTTTCCTAAAAGATGAGCAAATAATATAACATTTTATTTTTTTCCTTCTTTCCTATCATACAAAATGAATAAGTGATATAATATTTCGTGTTTCATTATATATGGTCATTGTAAATCAAATTCAATAAAAAATAGAAGATAGATAAGCAGTGTTATACATTAAGACCGTTAAAAAATAATCTATTGAGTTAATGAAGAACTAATACGATAGAGAGGGTACCGTAGCATTCACCATAAATTTTTGTCGGTACAACCACTTATTAAATAGTCTTCGGAGACCCTCCCACTTCACGTTTGTGGTAACGTTTTTCTCCATGTGCCAAGCGCACAGCCGATGCGTGGCCTCAGGAAACACAACCCTAGTAGCAGCCCTCATTGCATCATCCCATCTGTAACCACAACAGATGGCTGTTTATTGCACATAGCTTCAAGAAAATTTTCAAGTAGCAACTTGTAAGAAGCCACCGTCACATCTATCAACAGTCCAAAACCAAAAATGGTAGTCTGCTTGTGATTATTTGCTCCGGACAAAATCACCAAAGGTCTCTTGTATTTGTTTTTTTGTAAGTAGAATCGAAGGCAAGCATATCTCCAAAGAATTGATAGTCAGTCCTACTGCCCCCATCAGCCCAGACCAAGTTTGCTAACATCTTATCCTCTGTTAGCAAGTACCTCGCGGTTGACATCGAATCCGACATTGCCTTGCCCTCGAGATACCCTATGGCCGCATTTGAGTCACCATCCATAATTCTGGACCGCTTACATCTTTCAACATAGTTGTACGCATCCTTCTTGCTAAATCCGATGAAAGAATAACCCCCTGCCTGTCCTGCCATGTACCTTAATATTTTGGATGTCGGAAGACCATGACCCTGCATGCCATCAATCTGTGCCTTTGTGGAATCGCTTATGCTCCTGAAGTTCGGAATCAAGTGAACCATCCCAGCAGGTGTTAAATCATGGTTATGCTCCATGACAATCTTCTTCACTCTCCATACATTGCTATTTGCATCCAGGTATATTGACAGCTTTGCTTTGCACCTTGCCCTAGTCTCAAGCCTGTGCTCCTGTTGTCGATCAACTCTGTGGTAGTGTTTAGGATCCCGGACCCCAGCTCTATTGCAGAAAAACCTTCTCCGAATCCGTATACCAGCATCATCCTTACCAAAATCGCCCTTCCGAACACCAAATCCGTGGCACTTTCTGTATCTCTTGTAGAACTCATAAGCTACCTCCTCCGTCTGAAATTGTTTCCTCAATATCACTTCAGATGTCAGCCCTATAATGTCTCCGTATTCTGTACAATCCTCCTCTACCACCACATCGGCCGCCTGTTGACCATTCTCGGACTCATCCTCGCTCCATTCTTCTACTCCTTCAACACTCTCTTCGCAATATTCATTGCGCAACTCCTCAGCTGAAGACTCCATCTACCTGTTCAATAACACAAATGACACAACACAAAATTCAATATCACCCGCACACTCCACAAGACAACAATTTTTCCTAAAAAAATCGAACCCTACTTCTCACAACACCTACTAAGCTGTGCTGGTTAAGAAACTATTACTGCTAGGGTTCCAAATATCATCCTACACAAATCCACTACCGCCGTATCAAGTACTATATAAAACAACTATTACCTCAACCACGATGTCTCGACGTCTCCTTCGCCTCGCAGTAACAACCACCTTCAGTCACAACGCCCCCCGAAGCCTAGTCACCCGCCGTCCTCATACAAGCTTCTCGTTTGTTCTTTATCCCCATATTCAAACCCTATATTCTCGATGTTATTATCCCCCAATCCCCAACTCTCTTTTCTTCTATACTCAAACAGACTCTCCTACACCCAAGACCCGACATGAATGAGATTGGGTTAACAATCCTAGCCACAACAAAACAGTAAACCAAAATAACCCAAATAACATTAAGGGCCCAGCCCAATGCAACCACTGAACAAAAACATAGTACAGGCCCCTCCGCCAAAATGCCCACACCTAACCATCCAACTAAATATGTCATTATCTTAACAACCATGTCATTTGACCACATGACCCGACATCCATAACTATCTCCCTGCACTCCTGTCTCCTCAGCCGCAGAAACTGATGCATCACTACGAACACGCGTCGCAAATCCCCTCGCATTAAGTACATTTCAACACATGTTTAAAGGCTCCATTTCAACACCGAAGATCAACCCTAATTATATTATTGCAAAATAATTCATAAAATATTGTGTTGTATCACATAGAAAAATACCTACCATTTTTTTTCATGGAAAAGTACCAACATTTTAGGCAAAGTATTGAAAGGAGTATCAAACAAAACCAAACCTTGAGTCTAAAAGGAAATATATTTTCTTACCGTAAACTTTTTATTAACTACAATTTTTTGTGTTTATTAATTTTAGTATTTCATCAATTCAATTTTGATCTTCATTAGGGAAAAATTAGGGGGAAAATTTCGCATTTATGAAAATGTCAATATCCATCGACAATAATATTATGTTTGTAGTACTCTTTTACTCTCATTCCTTTTTCTTGATCTCAGCACTATAAAAATATTTGAATATATTATATAACTATTTGAGAAACATAAGAAACGGCCATAATCACAATTACATCTATATCAAAAGACAATGAAGCTCTTGAAAAAATAATTACTTTCGGCTTTCTTTTTATTTTGAGATTTTTCGAACCCTATTTTATTAGGTCATGAGTGATAAAAAAATTTATAAGGTAAAAGAACACAGGTCGAAAAGTTTCACAAATAAACAATAGGAGTTAAAAAAAAGTATTTTTATTTTACAACGGACCTCGTAATCCCACAAGAATAATTGTTAGAGGCCAAATTAGATACTCATTCTAAGTTCTTAGACAAAACTATTGTATATAACTATGAAGCACGGACATTTCGTTCAATTGGCATGTCTACGTGTTGGACACGACACTCACCGACATTTGTCCAACACGCGTGTCTTTCATGTCTCATTTGTGTCCTCAAAAAAAATCTTTTCGGACACACTTGACATTTCAAAATATCATCACGTGTTATATTCTTAAAATGAGTTTAAAAGTAGTAAATATTACTATTTTTTAAAACTAAAAGTTATCTTAAATATTTTATATAATTAAGAAAGACATTAAAAATACTTAAAAATAATAGTTTAAATTTAATATAAATAAAATATTAAGATATTATTATAATTTTATTAAAAATATATTATATTTTATACAATCATGCTAGCTGCACAAGTGGTTTTAAAAACTAAGTGCAAAACCAAATGGTTTTAATCCAGAGCCCTTTTGACAAGCCCACTCTCACCACCAAGGCGCGTGTTCACGCGCCTGTGCAAAACTCTCACTTCTGAGTTCGTAACGAACACGAGAAGCAAAGAGCGTTGCCATCGTCTC
>JASCZI010272318.1:19688-30873 GCA_036250425.1 Stylosanthes scabra | reverse complement strand
TCATCGATGCCGTCGTCTTCTTCATCATCCTCCTTCGTCGTTGTCTTCTTCATCATCTTCCTTCGTTATCGCCTTCTTCTTCTTCTTCTTCTTCTTCTTCTTCTTCCTCCTCCTCCTCCTCCTCCTCCTCCTCTTTGCTTTTAATTGCATGATTCAAGATTTGATTGAGTTGCTTGATATTTGTGTGCATTCTGGATAGTTATCTGTATGCATTCTGGGTTAGCTTCATTGTTCTTAGTTTTTTTTTTTGCTTTTAATTGCATGAATCAAGATTTGATTGCGTTGCTTGTTACTTGTGTGCATTCTGGATGGTTATCTGTGTGCATTATGGATGGTTATCTATGTGCATTCTGGATGATTATCTGTATGCATTCTGGATGCTTATTATTTGTGTGTATTATGGATGGTTATCTGTGTGCATTCTGAGTTAGCTTCATCATTCTTATCTTTTTTTCTTCTTTTAAATGCATGAATTAAGGTTTGATTGCGTTGCTTGTTATTTGTGTGCATTCTAGATAGTTATCTGTGTGCATTCTGGATTAGCTTCATTATTGTTAGTTTTTTTTTTTTTCTTTTAATTGCATGATTCAATATTTGATTGGGTTGCTTGATATTTGTGTGCATTCTGGATGGTTATCTGTGTGCATTCTGAGTTAGCTTCATCGTTCTTATGTTTTTTTCTTTTAAATGCGTGAATCAAGGTTTGGATTGCGTTGCTTGTTATTTGTGTGCATTCTGGATGAATATCTGTGCGCATTCTGCATGGTTATATGTGTTCATTCTGGATGATTATTTATGACAACCAAGCGGTCAACCATTCTTATTAAACAAATATATCCCTTATATTAAAGGATCAGGCGTGTGAATAAACATGAATGACTAACCACTTGGTTGTTAAAACTACTTGGTCACCAAGAATAATTGTATTTTATATATATGTCGTATCCTCGTGTCATATGAAAATTTGAGATTGGTGTATCGCTGTGTCGCGTATCGTATCGTATCCCGTGACCGTGTCAGTGTCCGTTAATAATAGGTATATATAATGATTTTTTCAATTAAAGAAAAATAATTGTCGAATTCAAGAGGCAATATAATCAAGCTTACGCAACATAATAAACTATTCTAAAACAACGTAAACTTTATTATTATCAGAGGTGTTATATATATAAATAATTGCCAACTCGTAGCTCTTAAGTATCACCGCGAGTCATGAACTAATAAGAGTGGAATATCCTAATCTTAGAATCATGTTGAATATAAAAACCTAACTAATTAATTTATCATTAACTTCTAAAGGCAAGACAAAAATGACTAGAATCGGTGTGGCACTTGCACTCACAATATTGATGTATGTTTGGCATAGCAAATTGTGTTCTACCATTATTCCTGAATTTGATGACATTGTTGTTCCTGAACAGCCTTGGACTCCATCATCATCATATTATGTTGCAATTTATGAGCTTTCCAAGTGTATCGAGAACTGCAACAAGCTCTATCCAGAGGGCTCACTAGAGCTCAAAGAATGTGTTAGAGAATGCTATATGAAGCCATTGAAGCGTGGATAGCTTTTAATTTTTTTTATTAGTTTAATTTATACTATATGAATATTTGATGTAATAATAATAATAATAATAATAATAATAATAATAATAATAATAATAATAATAATAATAATAACTTTTCTACTCTTTTATTACAAGTGTTGAGAGATCAATAAAGTATCCAAAAGGTTTTATTAAGCTAAAACTTAGATGTAACTCTTAATAATATTCATAGAATCAAAATTGTTGAATAATGCGAATTTATATTTATTTTGCTAAATTTTGAGTCAAGTTTTTCATTCTTTCTTGCTATTTCACTTGTTTTGAATTTTATATTTCTATCAAGTTTGATATTCTCCAAAGTATAAAGTCTAATAATAGCCTTTATAAATATGAAATAATTCTTATTCTTGAGCCAAATTTTAAAATAGGTTAGATCCATCTAATTTATTATATGGTGTCAGAGCTAATAAAATAAAATAAAAAACAAAAAATTGTTATTGAGCTACCCACACACCACATACATACACAATTAAGCATCGAGCTTGACAGTGTATTAAGTCTCGCATTATTCAAAATATAACGCCGATCCTTGAGTTACCATAGTTGTATGTGATGAAAAAGCGTAGCAATAGGTTTGAGGATGAAGCGTGGCAACAGAATTTTACATTTAGCCACGTTTTTTAAACGTGGCAATAGGCTTTTTAAGAAGATTCCCTAATCCATTGAAAAGCGTGACATTTGTGAAACAAAGCATGGCGTTAGAGCAAGGCAACACAGACGTGACGCCAGTAAAAACGTGACCATAGAAGAAAAAGCATAGCGATATTTTGCTGCCACCCTTATCGCAGTTTTTAGCCACGTTTTTTAAACGTGGCAAAAGCCTTGTTTTTTTGTAGTGATTTGCCTATTCCCATTAACATCTCATGACGGATAATTTCATGTGTTTTTTAATTTCTCATCACTAATGGCGATCGAGTATTGTATTAAGTAACCCGATTGCTAGGCTAGGTTTGCTTTTCCTTGTATCCAAAAGTTGATGCAGTTCAACTTGGTTACTCCACATTATGGAAAATGGGATAATACATACAGATTATGGTGTTGAGGTTGATTGATTGAGAAGGGTGGAATCTAGTTTAAGATTCAATTTGCTTTTTTCCTCCATGAAAACTCCGATCCCACCCAAATTATATAATTTTCCCTTTTAAGAAAAATTGGACAACTGGTTGGGAGGTACTAATTGCACGGTGAAAAAAAAATAAGAGAATATTATAACATAATAAAAAATTATTTTTATTTAATTTAATATTTATAATTTTATATTTATAAAATTTATAATTATATATTTATTACATCAAATATATATTATACAAGTATTTCAATGGTACGAATATACACAAAAACTAAAATAGACAAATTATTGGCACTTAATTATTGTTACCAATATTTTTCTAAAACGAAAATAAAATAATTTAGAGGAGATGCAACCTTTCGTCCATTCTTATTTATTGGAAGCGCACTCTCTCTTGGCTACCATTCAATTTGCTCATCAATAACCTTATCTTCTCTTTAACTTTTCAATTGACTGTATATTAAAAAATAAGCAAACTTGTGAACCGAATTGATTATTGGATCCCTCAAGTAAATAAATGGTTTAATAGATTAATGATTAATCAAAGTTAAATAGTGGTTGAACGGATTTATTTTAAATGTACAATAAATAACAATTTAAGTATATATTTATTTTTGTCGCACTAAGTTATTCATTTTGGGTTAATAAAAAATTATTTTAAGGTGAGGTGTTTGGTGAAGACACCAAAATTTCTTCTACTAGAATAGATACTTTGATTAAATCTTGACTATTATTGATTTGTGTCATTAAAATCTGATGTGTAATTAATGCTATCAATATGAGAGAGATAAATTTCTAAATATGGTAATTATCTTTATCAGAAGATATTTATGTGTCTTTATAATAGAATTTTTCTTATTTCAATGTTAAATAGAATTTTCGTTTTAATATTATTTTTTTTATTTAACACTGTAATAGTCTTCTATTTAACTTATAAATAAATAACTTGATTGAATTTAGTTGGTCAAAATAAGTGTACACTATTATTGTATAATAAAATAGCCATAAAAATGTAAATATTTAAATTTAATGATTTATATAACAATAAAATTCAAAATTTCACAATTCACATAATAACTTATTTATATTTCATCATTAAAATTCAAATTCATAATGTTCCACCTTCAAAAGTAAAAAATTTCATATTCTTTTAAAAAAATATCAGTGAAAAGTCGATTTTTACCGCAAAATCAGATCGATTTAGCTGGTTCGTTGGTAATTACTTATTCAACTGATTTTTCTTTTCGATTTTTTAGTAAAATCGAACCGGACAAAAGACTGATTTATTTTACGTAATCCAGTTGAATTGGTGGCCAATCTGTTTTGATTTTTAGAACTGTTGAAAATAATTTAATGAATCTTATGCAGTTTAAATTTTTTACATTGAGATTTCCACATGAATTATTATTATTATTTTTTCTTTTTTAAAAAATCTGTCTATATATCCTTATCCTACACCAACAAATAATGAGAGACAAGCAATTTAGAATCTCACTATATCCTCGGCATGCTTAAATGTTTTTGCTTGATTTGCTTCAGTAGACCAATGATGTAATAAAATTAAATAAAATAATAAACTCTCATAAAGTAATTTTGTTGAGTTAAATACAAAAATTATTTATCATCAGATCATATTACTGCAAAATTATTTATAAAAGATTGTACCATATATATCATAAATTTTCTTACACATTTTAGGCAAAGTATCAAACGAAAACCAAATTTGATAACTGCATTTTTAATATCTTATTTTAGTAATATTTACCACTTTGATTTTGGTCTTTATTTTAAAAAATTAAGGAAAAAAATTCTACTGGTTGTTAGTGTTGGAAGAAACTTTAGAGAGAAGACATCATTTCTAACTTAAAACCTTAAGGTGTTGAGTAGGTAAGTCTCTTATCATGTTATAAACTCCCCACTTCTTTTTTTTCTCAAAAATGTGGAATTAATCCCTAACCACGTAAGTTAGTTGTTACTCTAGTTGAACTAAGGAATGCTTTTTTTTTCTTTTTCTTTTTGAAATTGTTATATTGATGATTACTTTACTTGATAACTATTATTATTTCACTATCTTAATATTAAAGGCCTAATACTGATGCTTATCTGTCTCAAAGTCATGATTCCTCTTGTCGACATGCATGGGTCCATTCCTAATGGAGAAGGGAAAGGATAGAACAAGCAAAATATCTAAGGTAGGTCTTTGGAGAGGAGGAAAAAATATTATCTTAGTCTCTAGAAATTTTAAAATCAAACATTTTAATTTTTCAATTTTAAAATATACAATATAGTTTCTAATATTTATTTTTTAAATAATACAGTCGATCTCTTATTAGAAAATACATACAAAATTAAAGGGACATTTTAATTTTTATAATTTTTCAAAAAAATTTTAAATTGTTCGGAGGCTTTATTTTTTCATTCAATAAAAATTATAAAAGGGGAATTATATTATCTAATGTAACTGAACACTACAAACTGTCGTGTGTATTTTAGACTAAAATATCGTATTTAAAATCTTATAAATTAATTTGGATAATTACTTTAAAAAATTAAATAATACTATTACTGTAACACATAATATAATTATCACAAATATATATATATATATATATATATATATATTCTTTGACATTGACCTTTGTTATAAAATAATATCAGCAATAATATACACTGGAATGGGATCTGCCAATGGCAAGTTGCAACCTGTTGTTATTCTCCCTATGGGCCTCAATGTTGTTAGAAATTGAATTGAATTCCAATGCATACTGCCACATATGAGAATCAGAAATCCATCCATAGTCAAGCGAATTGAAGGTTTGGTGATGACACGACAAAAATAAGTTTCAAATTTCTTATTAGATGTTGGTGGGAGATTGGTGAGTCATTTATTAGTGTTGCAAATGAAGAAAATAGTGTTGATTTTTTCTTGCAAGGTGTGAGTAGTTTTATATATAATCAAATAAGGAACTAATATTGATTGGATTAGTTTTTCTTTAAAAAAGATTAATTTTATTATAAAACATATCTCCCTCCATGCATGTTTGAATATATATTTTTTTTTTCTAAAAGGGTTAAAGACAAATATACCCCTCAATTTTTAATAAGCAGACAAAAGTACCTCTTACTTTGTGGAAATACAACCATGCCCTCAGCCTTTCAAAAATCAAGACATATATACCCCTCCGTTCATCCTACTCACGTGCCTGTTTGTTTACATAATGAGTTGGCTGTTAACGGATCCAATGTAGCAGTAACGGATCCACGCTGGAGGGTTACTCTCTCTTCTCATGAAACTGTGTCATTAGCTGAAGAAATTCCATACATTCACATGCAAAACACAAAGTAAATCATACAATGTAGCTCAAAAACAATGATTTTGAGAGAAAAACCCTTACCTTGATTCCGTGTATGAGCTCTCAACCTTAGCTCCCACACTTCTCTTCCTCGATGTCGCAAGTCTGATCCTTCAACAATGGCCACATCTTTGTGATGATTCAGCAACTCACAGGAGCAGACGACGTTGAGATTTCGATCACACGTTTGATTTAGGGCACGAATCGTAATATGAGAGCAACAATGGGGGTTAAATAGGCAAACCCAACTTCAGCTAACGACACTGTTTCATGAGAAGAGAGAGTAACCCTCCAGCGTGGATCCGTTACTACCACATTGGATCCGTTAACAGCTAACTCATCATGTAGACAAACGGGCACGTGAGTGGGATGAACGGAGGGATAAATATGTCTCATTTTTTGAAAGGCTGGGGGCATGGTTATATTTCCACAAGGTGAGGGGTACTTTTGTCTGCTTTTTAAAAAGTGAGGAGTATATTTGTCTTTAACCCTTTCTAAAAAGAAATATTTTAAAATGCTTATTTATGAACCAACATGAATTGATCTATTAAACAACTCACTAGTTTATTTGAGTCTAAAGTGACTACAGAAATATCCAAATCTCGGTTTATGTTTGCGGCAATTCATTTGTCAATAATAAACCTTTTAATTGAAGTCATATCCAATTAATAATGATAAGTAGTTAATTAATAATGTTATAATTATAATTACATTAAAGCGTTGCAATTAATAAAGATCCTTCACTCATCATCCTCACCGCCATTGTACTACATAGCCTTGCACACAACCATTGTAACCTCTCTCACGTATCCTCTTTCACTCATCATCATCCCCACCATCATCATGATGTGGTCACCCCTTGATGTGCATCCATAACTGTCCTTCTTCTCCGATAACCCGTGGCCATGACAACCCAAACCCTGAAATCCTCTCATTCTCGCCTTCATTAACCAACGTTGCCACTCTCATTCTCCTTCAATCGTCTTCAACACGCGAGCCAAAGGGATGATAGACAGACAAAGAACTCCATTGTGCATTGTTTTTGGCGCACGGCTCCATAGCCAATTATAGAGTTGTTGTTGGTCGGACCTTCAATTGATCATCCTTGTGGCCGCTCTCTGTCCAGGTTTGTTTTATTCATCTCCATCTAATTTCTTATTTATTTCTTTAATTCTGATTCCATTATTTTAGTTAATTTTGGATTTTAAGAGGGTGCCACGGATTTCATAAAAATGTGCGTTTTGGAGTAAATTGATCGTTTTGGAACAAACGGTGTAGTGGTAATATTAGAATAAAATGCATTTAATATGAAAACTTGCCCTTTGCAATGTGTTGATAGCCACTTTGCAAATGCCATGGGGAGGTGAAGTGCAAATCCATTTTGCCTAAAAAGTGGCGAAATGAAGCCACGCATTTTCATTAAATATTTTAATTATGGAAAATAAAACAATTTTGATGTTTATTTAAATAAAAAAACCTAAGTTTGAAATTTCTTTTTGTCATTACAAACTAATACAACGACCATACATGAATTGACTTGCAAAACAGTGGACTGCAACATTTTAAGTTTATTTTTTTTCTTTTTTTTGCCAGTTCGAGGTAGCTTAGGTGGTGTGGAGCATAGTCTCCCAACCTAAATATTCGATTTCGAGCCAGACATTCTGCGCAAGACTATTAATTTATTAAGTGGTACCATCTTTTAGGTGTTGCAAAAACTCGACATAGCCGAGTAATGAACATGGTTGCGTGTCTGGCCTACGATTGAGAATAGTTATTCAATCCACCGTAAAAAAAAAATAAAAAAATTAAGTTTTCAAGCCTACGCCCACTAACCCCAAGTTCATTAACCCTTATGGCATTATCCTATTAATATATAAAACATGATTGTAAAAAAAATATTATTTTTTCTGATGTGATCATTTGTAATTGGATGTACAAGTAAATCAATTCATATTTTGGTCCAAGACAAAAAAAAAAAAAAATTCATATAAAATTTTCCCTATAGAAGCCAACCAAAAATAAAGTAAATTCCTTTGCAGAAATATCATTAGGAATGATATGTTTTAAAATATATTTCCTTCTTGTCTTTTATAAATAGTATAAAAATTACAATAATGCTACATGTACACATCTTTTTGGTATACATCTCTATCCAAGTCCCAAACAAACATATTTTTATACATAAAACGAACATGTTTTTATAGTTGACACGAATAGGTATTAAAATATGTTCGTTTGCTTTTAAAAACTTGTTCGTTCTAATAGTAAAAATATATTCGTTGGGACTTGAATGAAAGTGTACACCAAAAAGAGGTGTAGACGACCAAGATTAATTGTAGAAATTATTCATCAAATTAAATTAGATTAGATAAATAGTTTTTTTTTTCCCATCATACAGATTACAATATTCCATGCGAGAGAATGACAAACAAGAAAGCTAAAAATATTAATAACAATTGTTAACAGCAATAAAATTTGAATACTATTTTTTACTTTTATTGGTCGATTAATATGCAGTACCTTTATTTGTTTTATTAATTAAATAGGTGTCTAATAGAGATAATAATAATAATAATAATAATAATAATAATAATAATAATAATAATAAATAGGTGATTGATTAGGTTTCTTACTTATATTTTTTAGTTTCTAAAACAAATTACTAAATTGTGACATTTTTAAAACATATTATCTAGTTGTGACCTGGTATTTCCGGTTAGCTACTGACTTAAATAGATGATATCATCGTATGAATTCGTGTGAACTTAAAAAATTTGCATGAGATAAAATTCAAACAATTGACTTATAAGCATGAATAATAACTTAGCTACCACATTAGACCACTTTAATTCTTGTTACACATGTTATGCTTTTATTTAATCAAATTACATAACCATATATTATTATATTTTTTAATTAAAATATATAATCTAAAATATTACATAAATATTATTTTTATGTTTATTTAATTATTGTTTTTTATTTTATATTTAAAAAACTATAGTTTTTTGTTACAGATATAGTGTTACGTTATTAGATGTATACATATAATTCTTTTATACTAACAATACATTAAAATTAAATTATAATAAATTTATATATAAAAGTAATAACATTGTTGCATAATGACAATGTTTTTCTCCAAAGTCATGAAATGCAAGAGGCAATTAAGTTTAATCAAAATAATAAATTATTTTACGACATTTTTTGCTATAATGAAAAGAGTTTTTTTTTTTTTTTAATTATTTATATTGGTAACATGTAGCTCTTAGTGTATTGAGGAGACACAAAGCAAGAACAAAGAAATGTCCTAACTCTATTACCATGTGTTCTATATAATAATATGAGGAGAGATTCTAAACCTGTTGTATCATAAACTTGTAATTCCAAGGGAAGAAAAGAACATAGATCCATGGCAAGGAACCATGTGAAGCTTCCTCTTGCAATATTAATGATTGGATTGATTATTTATTCTGCAGTTGGAGAAGTTCAAGACGTTGTTCCTAAACAACAACATTGGAACAAATCATATGAAATTACTTCCTCCTATTCCCTCTCCAGTCATGAGAGGTCACGGACTCGAGTCTCGCCTAAAACACCCGACTCGCCTAAAACGCCAAAAGAAAAAATTCCATCTAAGACCGAGCTACTTATGAATTGTTTTGCGGATTGCAACAGAAAATATGAAATAGGTTCATCTGATATAATAAATTGCGTCAGAGAATGCTATAAGACGCATATGAATATTTGATGATTTTATAACTTTTTATTATTACTCTTTTACATGTTTTGAATGATAAAAAGATTATCAATAAAGTAAATATATATTGGGCTATATATAGCTTTTTCTTATTATCCTTTTGTTAATTTAATTTTTAAAGATTAATATTCATTTGCGACTATCTATCTTTATATGAAGAGAATTGAATTGAGATTTGTAATAAGAATAAACCGGGAACAAATGGCAAGAGTGGATTACTCATCACCCCACATATACCTATTGTTATCCCTAAATCCTATAAACCCATTACATGTAGCACCTAACACGTACAACACATCCATATCACAATTTTTAATTATAAAACAAAAAATTCCATATCACACTTTTTATTTTTATTTTTAATAAAAATATGTTGCTCTTCACTTTCTCATTTCTTGCAAAGTATATTTAATGATAGGAGTAAGGTATACTTTGATCCCACTCTTTGGGTTAAATTCTAAATCAGTTCTTAAGCTTCCAATCATCTTATTTTAGTTCTAAAACGTTTCAAATAAAATTCAAGATGCTCCATTGTTATTCAATTTGAGACGAATAACTAATGAACGCTTAGCAGAAAGAGTAAAATGGACATTGGTTCTCCAACGTTGTAATCATACAAAACATTATAGTTGCAATAAAATGTAAAATTAAAAACAAAACGATGAAATTAAGTTTAAAATATCATATTTTTATTTTTCACCAATCCATATATACATTTATTTTGTATTTTATGTTATATTTTACATTTTTCCTAATCCTACAAAGATAATATTAGTGTGATTACTATGTTGAAAAATTAATGTCCACATTATTTTCTCTATTAATTGTACATCTCAAATTTAATACGGAGACAATATTGATCTTGTCTGAAACTTTTTTATACTAAAATAGAACTATTAAAATTAAACGTTAAAGACCAATTTAAAATTTCATCCAAACTTTAGGGACAAAAATAGTCTTTTATCGCTTTAACCTTAATAATTATTAATCACAATCTTTCAAATAATATAAGTTCATCTAAAAAAGTAAATATTATTAAAAAATAATAGGTTTACAAATATTTTGTTAGTTAAATTGAACCATGTTAGTTGAAGAATAAAAAAAAAAAACGGAAAAGAGAAGGAAACATATAAAAAAAATTAAACTTAATTAAATTTGTTTTTTTTTTGGGCTTGAATTAAATTTGGTTTTAAAAATCATGATTAATCGATTATAGAACTAGGACGTTGCTCCTCTCTTAGTTTATTATTTGTCTCCTAGTCTTTTCTGGATACTAAGAGCTACATGTTACCAATATAAAATAAATCAAAACAAAATAAAAAATTCTCATTATAGCGAAGCTATTGTAGAATAATAATATATTATTTTCTTTGTTAAGCTTAATTAGCTCTTCAAT
>JASCZI010272318.1:8776-19578 GCA_036250425.1 Stylosanthes scabra | reverse complement strand
CACACATTTATATATATATATATATATATATATATATATATATATATATGATGGTGTATCTTAAACTCCTAATTCCAAGATAAGAATATTAAAGAACACAAACCCATGATGGCTAGAAAGAGTAGTGTGAAGCTTCTAATTACAATATTGATTATTATTGAAGTGGTTATTTATTCTCCCATTGGTGGTGAACTTCATCACGACATTGTTCCGAAACAACCTTGGAACCAGCAGCCATATTATTATATGGTGTCGAATGATGATGAGATTGAGTTTGAAAAATGTGCTCATGAATGCAAAACCTCACCCTTTATGAGGGGTCAATTAGATGTTATACGTTGCATTAGAAAATGCTTTAGGTTGTACAGGCACATCTGATATGTGATAGTTTTTCAACTCTTTTACAAGTTTTCAAAGATTAAATAAGGTTTAATTACCGGCTAATGTTATTTGAATAAGTGATTTTGATCAATCAAGTTCAATCAAGTGATTTTTTTCTATGCTAAATAGAATATTATTTCGATGTCAAATAGTATAAAAATTTCACCTAAATAAAGTTTTAATTGACATAGAAATAGTTTTCTATTTAGCATAGAAGTAAATGACTTGGTTGGCCAAAACCACTTGTTCACATAGAATTATTGTTTTCGGAATATTTGATTTGATTTTGTATTTTGAATCTAATGTATTTAGTAATTAAGCTTTGTAATAAGAGGTGTATAAATACCTTATAAACTATTATAGTCGTCAATCAATTGAGTCGGTCATTTAGTGAAATGTAAATCACTTGTTGGTTTCGTGTTTAAACCATAGTGTATACAAGTGATGCATATGATTCTATCTTTTGTTGCATTAAAAAATTGAATAAAATGTTGTATGATTCACCTTCTATTTAATTTTCAAACCATGATATGGACGATAAGCGGTTGTATGATTCACCTTCTTGTTGCATCGAAAAATTGTATAGAAGACAAACTGATTTGTTTCTATCTAATTTCAATCTATCAATTGTCCAGTTTATTATATATATTTTTTCAATTTCAACAAAGTATCTCTTCTTTATTATCAATCTTTTTCTTTTTTCGCATCAATTACTCTGTTGGTTTTTAAAGTTTTATTGAATTTTCAATTTGGTTTTTATACCATTTTTTCTTTCAATTAGGTATGTGAACTTATTATATTTTATAATTAAATCTCTACCATGATGATAAAAACATTAGATATAATGGAATGTTTTATCACATAAAAAAGAATATACTTCTTCTTAGTGAACAATTCATAACTGAATCTATATAATAGAATATTCTATTATGTCTAACATTTTTGTTACGATAGAGATTTAATTACAAAATTCAATATAATGTAAGGATCTAATTGAAAAGAGAAAAAAAATGTAGAAGGACCAAATTGAAAATTGTTAAGCTATGGGGATCAACAGAATAGTTTAACTATTAAATAATTATCAATAAAGTAAGAAGTAATTATTAAACCACCAAAAATAGCAATAAGCATTTCAGAATTGATAAAAAAATAATTAAAAAATTCAAATGACAAAATTTTTTTTTTTTTAAAACTTTGATAAGAATGACTTAATGTCAACCGTTTGTGCTTATTTAAACATAAAATTTTTAAAGTATATTTTTGTTGTTGGAATTATTTAGAATTATTTTTATCAATTTTAAATTGTTTTCGTATTGTTTTTGGTGATTCACCATAAAGTAATTTAAGTATTCGTTAGGATTTAAGCTTAAATCAATGGTGGCATAACATAGGATTTAAACTTGAATTGTTATGCCACCATTTCCGTTAGAAATATCAATGGCAATACATAGGGGGACAAGCCTCCACTCCCCACCTTGAGATTTCTCCACATTCTTATTCCCATTCTCCATTATACGAAAATGTTTCTCTCTAGTCTCTCATGGGATTATTCATTTCAATAAAAACAACATTAATTCCAAATTTCCAGTATAATTATAACAAAAGAATATCATATATAGTAAAATAGTATACATTAAGCTAATAAACTATAATTCAAATGACATATATCCACTTCCTCTAGTAGAAATTTCGAGTTCGAGTCTCTCCCCCAACATATCTTTGGTAAAAAAAAATATAGTATACATTAAATTCTCGATTATTAAGAAGAAGCATACAATACAATTTCAAAAAAAGAAAAAAGAAAACATTGTAGACGCTAAACAATTCATATTCGAAAGTGTTGTCCAATCTTCATGTATTAGCCATCTTTATTATGAAAATTGTAACTGCTATTTGGGTCTTGTTATGTAATAACCTATTTTTTTTGTAGTACTTTTGATCCAATGGGATTGGGATATAGTCCACTATAAAATTTCCCACAAGGAAATTTTTAATTATCCTCATCTGATCCCCATCTCCATAAATTGTTTTTTGTCCTGATTTCAATCTCCATCTTTAAAAATTCTCATAGATCTTTACGCTTATGCATCTCCGATCCATTGCCATTCCTAGTTAGAATTATTATATTTCAACATGTTAAAATGCAATATATCATCATTTACCCATTACATACTAATATAAACCGAAGGGTTTGGAGACACTAAAACAAATCTAGCAAATAGTGGTATTTAATAGCAACTACTGCTAAATATTTTATTGGTATTGATTCACGGAGGAACGAAATCTTTCAAGAATTTAGTGGCGACGGTTTGATAAAAAACGCTGCTAAATCTTTACTAACAAGATTTATGCGGTGATTTGTTAATGATTGAATTCTTCTATGAATTTAGCAACCATTTGATAAAAATATGTTCTTTAAAAAAAAATAAAATATGCTTTTATTTATTTAAATTCCAATTTTCACATTATATATATTTATCCACGCTAATAACTTATTTTTTTTTATTAGATTTGAAAGCAACATAAGTTTTTAACATTTATACAATTTGTATTATAGATTAAAATTACCTTTTTGAATTAACTTTTTAAAGATACACAATCTAAAAATAATATTTCAATATTTTTTATCATGCACATACTCATAATATTTAAAATCCAGATGAGACATAAGTCGAAAAGGAAAAGTAAGTCGATATTTAACAATAATTTGATGGATAAAACAAACTTTAATAAGCATAAATTAGTAGCTTCATTCAAGTTGCACCCTATTTATCAAAATACTTTTATTCTTTTGACAAATACCCAATTCTATGAAGACCCTAACTATCAAAATATGTCAAAATCATAACAAATATTAAAATTAAATATATTAGGAACAAGTCTATTGAATCATATACTAGTTGTGCTCTGAATCATATGCATATACAGCGATAGTTTATAAACGGTTGCAAAAGAAAAAATTGTGTTGCTTAGTTATTTCAGTAGTTATAAAAAAATCTCGATGAGAAATCACATCGCTATCTTAGGTAACGTTTGGGAGAGAGATTGAAACTAAGGAACTAGGACTGAAATACTAAGACTGAGACTAAATTAAGTTTGTTATTGTGTTTGATTTAAAATTTATTAGGAGACATAGACTGGCAGATAGAGATTAAATTAAGTTGATGGAGGAATAACAAAGGTTATTAATAGAAACTTTAATGTTAAATAAGAGTATTTGAATTAAAAAAAACTTTTAAAGTTTCAATCTTAGTCCCCAGTTTTCGAGTCCCTACTATCTAGAGGTATTGAAAATACTGAAATTTTGGAGTCTGAAACTGAAATTTTAATTTCAATCTCTGCCAACTAAATACAATACTGAATCTCAGTCTCCAATCTCAATTCCAATCTCTAAAAACAAACACGTCTTATAGCGAGAAAAGAAAACATGGTAGATGTTCTCAGTGGTGATCGGTGGTAGTGATATAAAATTCTCTAGTAAATAAAAGATATAAACATAAATCACATCAATCCCAATTTTATATAATTAGTTTCAAATACAATGATTTATTTCTAATTATTTCAATTCATTTCAAATCAAATCAAATTAATTCAAAAAATATTTTATTCCAAACACGCCTAGGAAATCATTTTGGAGTGGATAGCTATAGACTAATCACAAATTGGTAACCACAGTCTGTTTTCGTCATTTGGAGAAGCTTATAAAACGGGATATCATTCAGTATAGGAAACATTTTAAGTATTTTATGAACTCAGGTGTTACGAACTAATGCTTTTAATTTTATTGATCTTAATTATAAAATATATATATAATAAATTAATAGAAAATAGTTTTATTGATGGATTAATAGGAAATAACTTGACTTTTTTTTCTTTCAAATTCAATATACATAAATTAAATGAATTGGTTAGGAGGGTAATAATAAGTACAATGATCTATTTACTATTGTCTTAGATTTAAGCGTTGAAAATGAGGGAAACAATTTTATATCATATTTTAATAGATAAAGAAAAAGATTTTAGGAGAAAGTGAATAATTAGTAGATATGGTATTGATGATTTTTGGAGACAAAAAAATGTCCATTACAAAATTGAGTTAAGTATCATTTTTGTCTCCAATTTTTTTTGGGTAAGTTTAAAAGGTGTTCCTAAAAATTAAATGTAGTATTTGTTTTGTCTAATATTTTAAAATCATATCCTACTATCAATTTTATTAGAATAAATCCAATCAATTTCTTTTTCAAATGTGAAATTCATTAACCATCAACTTTTAAGATGCAACTCTACCCACGATCATACTAGAACAACTGAAGAATGGTAAGATTTGAAAGAGGAAGAATAATCTTTATGTTCTTCTCTTCTATTGTTTTTATATTATGTTCGTACAATGAGAAAAAATATATGCGCAAATAAAGTGGACGTATTATATTTATAACATTTTGCTACTATGAAATAACATGTACATATATGACTTATTTAATATTTTTAGCCTTTCTCGATAGGAGAAAAAACTTAATACGAATTCAAAACATTAGAATAGAAATAAGATGTTTTAAATGTTGAATATATCTTTAGACTTATCCTAAATATTTTTTTTTTCGATTATTAAAAAACTCAAAAAGTTTTCATGAATGGACATAAATATTAAGTACACAAGATTCCATACAAATCAAATCATACACAATATCATAGAAGTAACATAAATAAAAATAAATACATTGTCTTATTTCTTCATAATATTGCAATCCATCATGCTCTGAATTTATCCGGTACACCATTGGTTTCCATTCTTTCCATTACCTTGTACTACTATTAGCAGTCATGTTGGTATTTGTGAATTATAATCACTGTGTATTCTTGAACAAGATGTTGGTCCAACTCAGGATACGATCCAAGAACAAGATGTTGGCAAATTTAATGAAGTTATTTTGTAATTGCTTTCTATAATTTGACATTTAGTTTTTGTTTTATTTTAAGTAGTGTTTGAGCTTTTATCAAAAGTTATTATAATATTGTCTTTAAACATTCTTTCAAGAGATAACCGGATAAGTACTCTTCTGATTGTTAAGGTGACACGCCCGCTCGAGGCGGCGGGTTTCGTCGTTGTATTTGAAAGCCTTATCTCTCGCAGACGGTGTTAAACGTTTAGAAAAAGGTGTCACACGGTGCAAACAAGTTTGAAATACCGAGTATAGGACTCGGGTCGTAGTCCCTAGGAAGTGAAAACAGAGAGTTTATTTTTTATCGGGGTTTAGTTGCAATTGAATTGGTTTAAAAGCAGTTCACAGTTAAAAGCAGGTAAAAGCAGGAAAATTAACAGTAATGATAAAGGAGTGCCCCGGCCGTGGGTTGAAATATTGTGCATCCCTATGATCGCTGCTATGTCCCAGGTTGGATGAGCTGTCACCTAGGAGGAACACACCACCCAAGGTAGAATGGAGAAGTTAATCCTCTGCGTATCCTTGGCATACCAACTGTGAGGTACTGATCCCACGATGGATTCGAGTAAATCGGCGTTACTGAAATAAACTCACTAGCGGTGCAGGTATGGCGGTGGAGTCATCGATCCAACGCATCTGTTGTTGAATGAACTCTTGGAACCCGCTATCACCAAGCCCATGCTCATATTGAATGGCGGTGGAGTCAGCAATCCAACAACAGAGGGTGAACAAACTCTTGGAACCTGCTGTCACCAGGCCCATGCTCATATACCCGTGATTACCGTGGTGAATCCGTGTCGCAGAGACCTCACCCTTGCTAGCAAGGGCGTATGAATAGTAGTAACGGACTTAACCCCATTCCTCCCCATTCGATCCTATGGGGGACTCGCAGCTAATTTCATTTGCACATTTCACATCGCAGCCGAGACACTATGGGACTCTACTCGCTACTTGAAATCATAAAAGCGGGAAAATAAATGGGCAGTATAACAGTATGTAAAATCGCAGTTTGCAGAAAAGTAAACGGGCTGAGTAACGACAGTAAAATGTAAATATCGCGGCTTTGAAATCGGCAGAATAACGGTAAAGTAATTTGATTAAAACTGAAATTCGACAGAGTAACGGTAAAATAAACAGACAATAAAATAAAATAAAAGAGTTTGGCTTGTGAATGGACAATAAAACCTAAAATGGAACTCTAAAAACTATGATAGAATATGGAAGTGGGCTCCCTTGAAATGGTGGCTCCTCTATTTATAGATGCTGGAAGTGTCCTATGCGTACACATAGAAGCTCTTGATGCATACGCATAGGTGTCCGCTCTGCCAAATAGCCGTGCCGCCCAAGGCTAGGATGCGTACGCATGGCTCCAGCGATGCGTACGCATAAGCTCCAGCAATGGCCTTCTAGGTTTTGTTGCGATCCTTTCGTTCCTTTCGCTCTTTCTGGCCACTTTCGCTCCGAACTTTGCCTGTTAAATCCTGAAACACTTGAGCACACACATCAAGGCATCGTGCGGAACGAGAAACAGTTCAAAACATATATAGTAAATATTGGCCAAAATAGCAGATAATTACAATTACAGCCATAAGGAACTACTAAGTACAATTAAACCTATTTTGCTAGTATTTAAGTGGTAAGATGGTGATAATTAGTCAATTAATGCTATGAAACTATCCATCAGAACGGGTTTTATCACTTCCCCATACTTAAACTTTGGTATGTTCTCATGCCCAATTAAATCAAATATAGAGGAGTAAACATCAATGGCTATGATGGAATAAGTATGCATATATAGAAGGAGGTCAAAAACTGTGCGTAGAATGGGCAAAGAGCACTGCAGCAAGTACTAACCCAACCGAATAGTTTAAGCTCACAGAAAAATATAATTGATTTAACACAGCATAAAGGTTCACCAATCACATAATCAAGGAACAAGAACCTTACCCGATCGTGTTTACGCTTATCACTCAGTGTATCGGGTTAAAAAGGCTCTCGGTTCCCATCCAACTCCTGCTTTTCTTGACTTGCCTTTCATCTCGTCAATCAATGCTGCTTTGTATTCCTGTGTAATCATCAGAAAGGTCTTTTCTAGGCTTGAAATGGAGCTAGGGTGAAGGTGCGAAAGTATTAATTTTTTGGGCAAAGGTGCACTGAAAGCTTGAATATTCTGATTAATCCAAGACACCTACCCTAATGTTCTTCACTCTGTTCCCAATTCCTCTTTGTTGTTTCCATGACATGAACTATTCCTTTTGTTGCATAGCACTCGCATTTATTTTTATTTTCTACAGCTTTGCTACTTGGGAATGACAAGGGTTCTTTTTCGAAACTTTTCTTCTCTTGAATTATGCATTCCCTTGCCATTCCTTTTTATTTTTGTGCTAGTGCCTTCTTTCAATGCTCTTGTGCATGCATGCGCCCTCCAAATACCTTTGATTTTTTCTTTTGGAGTTCTCCCCTCTTTTTATCCTTCACAAAAGTAGTTCTTTTCGCTCCCTTTCTTTTCTTCTCTCGAAAAAGCAAAATCACCCTGCTAAATCTTGGATTAATCAAAAGATCAAGTAGGGTTGTGCACTGGTTTTTCACCTTTTGAGGCTTGATGTTGTGCTATTATAAGAACAAAAGGGATACAAGGCTCAAAGTTCGGGTGCAAATGATAAATGTACAGGGCAAGGCTTTATTTGGTTAGTGGGCTGAAACAAAGAAGGCCTTAAATCATATGAATACACAGAATATAAACAGCAATGGACATGGAGAATCAGGCAAGGCAAAAATCACGGTCATAGGAAAGGAAATAACACATATGAAGGAAAATAAGTGGTGAAAATGACCACTTCAATTAGGCTCAAAACTCACTTGGTTTATGTGTTCCCTTCCTTTCATCTATGATTGGATGCTTGGTATGAGTGTGAAAATCAATTTCGGTTAAAGCATCTTGACAAATTTTTGGGTGGGTCCCCAAAGAGAAAAACAACAGTTTAAGAAAACCTAATATATATCATACTATTCGCATTCGCAGTCAAGAAAGTCATGACAGATAAACAGTTAAACAAATATATACAAAACACCTAAGATATAGTCTAAGATTAGATAGTATAGGTCAAAGAGTTGGAAAATGATGACTCCTTTTTATTTCCGTGCTGATTGTCACCATAATCCCGCCTCCCTACACTTAAAAGTTGCACGGTCCTCTGTGCAACTGGAGAGTGGTATTATGTCTAATTTGTCGCCGGAGGAGGTCCCTGATCAGGTCCAGTAGGGCCCATATCTGGCTCAACTCTACTCCAGTTGTCGAGGACGTTGTCAAGGTCCCATTGACCTTGAACATCTTCGGCTTCATTCCCCGATTCGGTATCTTGCATTGCCCAAAGTGCGTCATAAACATCGTTATTAGGGAGGTCCTCTCCACCTCCACCTTCCGCAACTGGTGATGCTTCATTCTGCCCTAGATTAGTGTCCTCTTTCTGCATTGTGTCATCACTGATCTCGATGACCACCTTTTCTTCTGACAATGGTTTAGTGACACTGTATAGTGTGGCGAGTCTGCGGGACTGCCTACATGGAGTCTTAGTGTCCTTTCTAGAGGAGCCTTCTTCTGCCATCCTGAAGGTTTGTCGTTTCTTTGGCGAAAGAATGGCTGTGGCTGATTCTTTCACCGGAACCTCTAGTGTCTAAATTTGTGGCTACACGTTGTTGTTCGACCGTAATGCTGCGAGTCTTGGTGAGACTCGCGTTGGGGGTTGATACACCTTCGCCTTCCCCTTGGCCAGTGCGTCAGACCTTCAAAATAATAAGGTTCTTTTATAGATTTTTCCTTTCATATGCAATTCAATAAACTGTTTATGTATGCATGCATGCAACATTGAGTTCAAGATTGTTATCTAAAATCTATAAAAGATGCTAATTATACTTAAAAGGATGTATCTTTATGCTAAAAACACATGTTGGTCAATCATGCATTTCACCATACAAAATTAAAGCATATGGTATTTCTAGCAATTATTGTTCTTCAAATGACATGGAAATAAGCATATCATCAGACAGGGGATCATTTTGTTACTAACCTATTCTTACCTAATAAAAAACTACACATTTATTATCTACTAACTACTACTAATATCTACCAAGCACTAATACTAATTTATGTGAAATTAATAATTACTAACTACTACTACTACTAGACAAGAATCATTAAATGGCATCATCAAATTGAAGAATAATTAGAGGAATCAATGATTGGAAGCATGAAAAAGGAAGCATTTAATGAAGAGAGAAGAGAAAAGATCTTACTTGAAATGGGAGAATGAAGAGAGAAAAGAAAAGTAGTGAGAATAAATGTGTGAAAGTGAGTGTAAATGGGGTCCTTTTATGGACCCCTCTCTTTTTTTCGCTGTCAGCATCTGGATGCGTACGCATAGAGTGAATGTGTACGCAGCAGTGTGACTTTGTGAATTCCTTCTGAGAGGTTAGGTGCGTGTACATGGGGGTGTAGTGGTGCGTACGCATCACACCCCCCTTCTTTTTTTTTAACGTATGTACAATCCTTAAACCGTCTAATTATGCTTTAACAGTTATCACAATTATCAAGCAAATGTGCAATAATTTAGACAAAGATTAAGGTTAGAAAGATGTTACCATGGTGGGTTGTCTCACACCTAGCATTTTTGTTTAACGTCCTTAAGTTGGACGCATCGGTGTTAGCTGGCATTACTTCCATTTAGAGTTGTTCTTCACCAGATGAGCGTCAGCTCCGTTCTTTTGGTAAAGTAGTCTCTTTAGTCCTTTGAGCTTTCCGAACAACTTACTAAGGCTTGAGTATTTGATGTGTGCTTTTGATGTCCGAAATCCTTTTGAATTTCTGCTTCCACCGGCAAGTGCACCGGATCGTATCAACTAATAAAAGTGTGAGTAGAGTATCGTTCCCATGGAGATTAATAGACTAATCAATAATGATCAATTAATTATCTAATTAGACTAAATAAAAATCAAAAGAGAGATAGTAATCTAAAACTACTCCTAATAAAGTCAAAACAAATCAAAACAAATAAAAACCAAATCTAATCAAATCTAATATAATACTAATTAATTCTAATCACTAAAAATCATGAAAAATCAATTAAATCCTAATTAAATTACTAAAATGCAAACTTGGACACCAAGGTATAAATTTATAATTAATGAATAATAATGGAGAATAAGCCAATGAATAAGAGATGTTCACCCAAACACAACCCTAATTCAAATAAACAAGTTACTTCATATGCAAGCAATCATCAATTCACATAGAACCCTAATTAACTAAACCCTAATCTCTTAGTGCTTTAGTTTCTCTAATCCTAATTAATTATTAATCTCTTACTTAATCAAATAGGAAAAGAGGTGAAGAACAAATCTGATTCAATTATGTAAATCACAAAAAGAATTAATTAATTATCTCTAATCTAATAAACCCTAATTGGAATTCACACAATAACATAG
>JASCZI010272317.1:22306-42247 GCA_036250425.1 Stylosanthes scabra | reverse complement strand
ATATATATATATATATATATATATATATATAAAGACATGTAGTAAACAAAAGACGATGCATCAATAATAGTCTATGTATATTTTAAAATTAAATTACGTTAGATGTACATAAAACGGTATAAAATTTACGCGATTATTGTTTACGGTGATAGATGAAAGCAAACAGATATAAATCAAAGATTCCTCGCCCAGCTCATTGTTTGCTGCGTATCTGCTGCAATAATATTTCATTTAATCATCAGTTCTCATTAAGATCATATGATATGACAATATGTTATAGATTCCATTATTTTTCTTTATCTGTCCCAATGGCTGCACAAGTTTATGCTACGATATATTATGCTTCAATGCTAGCTTGGTAAGGATACTCACGTTTGATTGAAAATATATCTCCCAAACCAAGATATTAATGAGATTCCTGACATGCAATTAATTTGTAGGGATTATTATAAATATGAGGCTCGTTTCAAGAGAGAGAGATTATTGTTATTGAGACTTGTATAGTTTAGTTGTATGTATAGTGTGGTACAAACCCTAAGCTTTGCCTGCATTAATTGCATCACATGATTCAAAGCCTTCTTCCTTTTCCTATTTCATGCATTCCAAAATAAAACAGCTCTCCTTTCATGGTCATCAATGGTATGACGGTCTCCTATATATCTATCTTTAATTTATTTTCAACATGTCTCCAAGTTTTATATATAAATACTAATAAATAGATAAGATAAGGAGACAAATTAAAAGAAGCCCTAAGACAGTGTGTTTGTTTAAGGAGATTGAGAAAGAGACCAAATGATTAGGATTTAGTATTATGTTTGGTCATCAGTTTCACCGAAACTAAATTTTCAGTTTCTGATTTCAATTTCTTCGATATTTTCAAAAAGTGGGGACACAGAGGTCAATTAAAATTTTTAGAAATCGAAACTGAAATTTTAATAATTTCTTTTACTTAAATATCATCACTCAACGTTAAAATTTTTAATATTAACATTTTTCCTTTTCGAATCAATTTCAATCAATATAATTCAGTCTCTATTTTTCAATCTATGTCTCTTAATAATTTTAAACAAAATACAATAACAAACGTAATTAAGTGATAGTATTATCTTAAAAAATCCTTTAATCAACAACTTTTTTATAGACAAAAATTCCTTAAAAATCAAGGAGCTAAACGGTCCAAATCTAAATTGACCATCCGTTAGTTTGACGACCCTAATTCTTAGAAGCATATTCTTCGTTGCCATAAAAAATAATTAAGATCACAAAAAAACCAAAATACAAATCTTATTAATTACATGATATATACTCAGTATCTATAAAGTCACTCCTTATTACAAAACGACACTAGCATATCTAACGTAACCAAAGATATCACCCCATTACACTAAGATAGCATGATAGTGAAAACTTATTCACAAATATATATTTAGAGTAAAGTTTTTTTTTTTTAAAAAAAAAAACATTATTCAGTAAGTGCATTACAAATTATTTTTTTTATATATATCCAGCTCTCTTTAATAAATATACACTTAGCAAAATTGTTCATTATTATATATATATATATAATATACGGGAACGTGCAAAACAGATTAGATAAGGTGTGTAACAAAGATGAATAATGGCCTAAAAGTTGAAGCCCTAGTGGGACTGAAGACTGAAGGTGAGGCTTAGAAACTTGTCTTTTGGTTTGTCCGAAATGACGATAGTTTTGAAGACAATAAAATAAAATATTGTTGAAGAAAAACAGACATCTCACCACGTTAAGAGGAAAAACATGAGGCCTCCAATGCAGGCATTAAATGATGAGCATCTATCCTTTTCCTTCTCGTTCTCATAATCCACAGATTCATTTTCGAGATGCATGTTTTTCCAATTCAGTTTTCTAATGTCATAGCTATCACATTTGAAAAAATTTATTCGAAAATATAAAATAAATGTTAATTATTTAAAAAAAAAATTTATGTATTAATACGTTGAAAAAATCAAATATTTTTTCTATTTCACTCTCAAAAGACGTCATGCCCGAGCTCCACTATACTCCTGGAAAATATTTGTAAATAGTAGAGGACTAACCCTCTTTTTCTTTTGAGGTTTTTTTTTATATTATAAGTTGTACATATATACATGTTCCCAAATCAAAATGCTATCACCTAAACTAAATTGGGTTTGGTGAGGTCACTAGCTAGCCCGCTTAAATAAATGTCGAAAATTAAAATTTCAATTTGTGCATGAAGTAATCCATTAGTCAATGACAAATTTTTAAATAAAACTCTAATTCGAGACGGATTAGTCTCTGGAGATACTGTATGAAAACCAAACTGATTACTCCACTTAAATAAATGAGGTTCGAGTATATATATATATTAAAAATTCAATATTTATTAACATGTTTCTTTTTCTTTAATTTGTTACTTACGGTCGTATAAATGAGATAATTATAAATGTATCTTAAAGAGAGTTGGTTGAAAATTAAGTGAAATGACAGGAACCTATAATACCACACTAATTCTTTGTAGCAAACTACTCAAGTATTTTTCTTAATTTTTTTTTTTTGGACTGAATTTTTCTTAATTTTTTGAACCCCATTGTTTCGGGAGTTGATCTCTTCTTTCCATTTTGTGATATGGGCTAATCAGCTTTCTATCACAATAGGCCTATTCTTTCTCAGCCTATGCAATCAATTTTTTTCCATCTATATTAATGATATGAAGTTACAAACAAGCTAAGCCTTGGCCTAAAAGTTAACAAAGTTAAAATTAAAAACAAGTGGAACAAAGAGCTTGCTAGTCCGTTTAAGTTCACCTTAAGTAAATGTCGGAAGTTCGAATCTTATTTTGTGCATGCAGTAATTCAGTGGACAGCTCCAAATCCTTAAATGGAGCTCAAATTCGTGAAGGATTAATTCTTTCCATATTGAATTGTGATACCTTGAGGGGAAAAAAAAAAAAATAGCAATTATCATGACCTGAAAATATTTTTAAGAAAAACAATAACAATTACAAACAAGAGGAGAGGAATTAGAAACCAAAATACATTTAAAATAGAAACTCCAGAAACCTCTCCAAAAAGTGAATAATCTCAGACCAAGCCGAAAAAAAAAAATAAAATAAAATAAACTTATGATGCAATGCATGACAAAAATATTTTATAGAAAATAATTCACACATC
Source organism: Stylosanthes scabra (assembly GCA_036250425.1). Taxonomy (NCBI): domain Eukaryota; kingdom Viridiplantae; phylum Streptophyta; class Magnoliopsida; order Fabales; family Fabaceae; genus Stylosanthes; species Stylosanthes scabra. The sequence goes on along the minus strand of JASCZI010272317.1, from coordinate 39,079 downwards.
GCTTTCTGTTTCGGATTCATTCGAGGGTCTCAGGTGTCATAATCTCTTGTCTCACTAATAAACACAAGCACTAATGGTTGTTTACGAATATGATAATTTGTTTGTGGAAGATTATCAAACATTTTTATTCTTTGTACCAATCGAGTTTGAGTTTGATCTTTACTCTTTAGCTTCTAACATATCTACTTCACCCTGTTCCTGATAAACATGGATGTCAAATCATTTACCCACCACATCTTTCTTTGTTTTTTTCCCCATATTATAAAGCTGCATCATTTTTTATCACATCATATTGAAACAAGATAAGAATAACCCTAAGCTGTTTTGAAATGTTTTGAGGATGACATAGAAAGATACTACTTAGAGTTAAAACTTATTTTAGTTCTAAATTTGAATGGTAACTTAAAATAAATCTTAAAATTTATAGTTACTTAATTTAAGTTCTGAAATTTAAAATCTTAACAGAAATAGGATTAGTGCCAACATAAGTTATGATCTTAAGTTTCAGAATTCAAATCGAAAAATTAAAATTTTAGGAGCCATTTTAAACTATAATTAAAATATTGAGGCCAAATTGAATTTCAATACAGCTACCCTAATAGTATGGTCTTTTGTTCATAAATGCATGTAACTCTTGAAGCTCGCCAAAAGTTCAAATTCACACAAGAATTCGGTGAGCACTTTGTTGGCACTATCCCAGTTGGACTACTCTTCTTTTGCCACCTAACATTAACTTTTTTTTTTGGGTGTCTTCTCAGCCTTTTCAAAGCAAAATATCAGAGGGAATAATAATAATTTGGAAATAAAGGTAAATGGTTATTTGATTTGAGGGGAGTGCTTTTGTATCATTGTTCCATTATAGATGAAACAACAATATTAAAACTTAGTGTAGTGAACCTTCTTCATTAGAAAGAACCTCAAAAGTAAATTGTGAATTCCTTTTCGCCAAAATTTGATAACGACATTGATTTGATGCCCCTCATTTTATTTAACTTTTATCACAAAAAATATACTTATATTTAAAATTGCATCAAAATAATCTATTAAAAAATTATGTATAGATAATTCGGCATAAGAAACCTTTTTTTCCTAACTTCTGGCAATTTTAGTAAAACAAACTAGGAAGAGATGAGGATATAAGTTAACAATGAAATTAGGCAGGTCATAATATCAACTGTTTTAACAGTATTCTTAATATTCATCATTTTAGTTCTCGGACCAAATTAAAAGTTTTAATTAATGAGTATAAAGACTAAATAATAAACTTTTAAACTAGACCAAATTGAAAATTTGATAAAATTATAAAAAACATAAAAGTAATTAAGTCAAAAAAATAATACTAAGGATTTTTATACACAGTCCAACTGTTGAGTTGGGAGTGGTAATGATCATATTGGGAGTGAGAAATATTATAGGAAGATTATCCGGTATGCCACGATATTTCAGCGCTTTTAACCATTATCTTAGTCATATATTAATTTTATAACTAAAATCAATCAAGATCAACGACTAGAAGCGCTGGAATAATTTTCCAATACTATATTTAAAAAAGGGACTGGAAATGAACAGCAAAATTTTTATATTCCATTAAACCAAAAAATAAAACATTTTATATGTTAATTGATTGATAAAGTCAATAGCCACATGCAAGAAAGGAGCTATTTGTATAGAAAGGTATTGAAGCATCTATCTATATTCTATATTCTATACATAGAAATGAGGTCAATGTGTAGGGAAAAAAACAGCTATAAACCTAGGCTACTAACATCTAACTTCTTATAACTCGCTCAACATGATCTTGGCCAAATTGGGGTTAGAAAATCACAGATACTCATGAGCCTTTCCATAATACCTGTTAATGACTTTACACTGCCAATAAAAGAATTACAGAGCATCATTTTGAATGCAACAGAAAAGTATCATAAGTTCAGCAGCATTTACCATCATAAATATGGAGAAAGAACCAGTGATCTTTGACCAATTCTTTACTCCACAGTTATAATCCAAAGATTAAAGAGAAATGTAATATTTATTTCCATTAGTTAATTTTGATAACTTCACTGTAATTTATCAGGTACATATCCATGTAGACAATAGAGTTCACAAGAGATTGACTAAAATTGCTTGCCACTTTTTTTTATCTTCATTATCAGTATGTTACATGAAAGAATACTAGTTTTAAGGACACAATTTGATTCCTTAATATTCACAAGTGATGCTTGTCAAATTATTAGGATGTCCACAATATAACTTGGAATTTAAAAATCTTCGTATTAGCATGTCCACTTACCTTCTTTGACACCTCAGGAGCATCTGGAGTTTGCACAGGATAGAATTTATAAAATCTTATATTTTCAAATGCAGCTTTAGTTTCTTCACTCATTTCCTCAATGGCTTTTCTCCGAGCTTCCCTTGCCTACGAAGACAAAATCAGTGAAAAATCAAAAAAAGCAGAAGCAGATGGCAACAAAACAAGGTGTGCAGAACCAAAGAAAATTACCTCTTTATTAGATTTCTTTGCTTCACGTACTCTTTCCTTGACAAATTCCTACAACAAAGAAAGGATCAGCCAAAATCCTGCTTGGAAAAGTGGGAAAGCATGCACCTTTCTCATTTACTAGGTACCTTGAAGGCATCTTTTTGATCTGCTGATAATTCCTCATCTTGTATCATAGCATTAGTGAACTCCTGTGAGTGAAATATAAAGCAAGTAAGCCCTCAAAGACTTGTCTATTATCATATTTTTTCCCAGCTATCTTTTATTTCGATGCTACCTTATGAGGAGGTTCAATGCAGAGAAAGTAAAAGAGATGGGGGTAAGAAAAAAAAAGACAAATAGAAGACTTCTCTCCTCAAGCTTTAAGCTTCCTGCCTCTCAATAAAGATATGTCAAGATTCTTAGACTGAATTTCAAAAATAGATCTTTCTTATCTGTAAGAGAATACAGTTATAGAATGCGCAGCAAATAAAAAGAAAACTCCAGGTATCATGACTGCTGGCTATTATTATATGATTGTATGGGGAAATGTCAACTTTTCTAGTTTCCACATTGGAATTTATCTTCTAGTAAGTTTAACCCGACAAAATCATAAACATCAGAAAGTTAATCTGTTACCTCAAGATCGTCAAACTGCCAATCAAATGTACAATAGACCTGCGATAAAAAGTAAACAATATTATGGGAGAACAAAACCATGTATGGCACTAAATTTCCTAGTCCTGTTGATACAATGATACTCTGACAAAATTACGCAGTGAAATCAATATGTAAACATGCATACAAAGTAGGGATCTCAAACAACAAAAAGATTGCCATTTCAATAGACAAAAGTTTTAACAATCATAGTTACCGGCATTGGCTCTATTGGAAACAATATTTGAACCTCAGTACTTTGTTCAAGTTCGTCTTCCTTGAATGGATTATAGAAATCTTCAGAAAGAATGATAGTTAAAAGGACACAATTAATCAAATTCTCTTTAGAAGCACATTAACAATAATAATAATAATATAAAAAGACAGCATCTTATCTTCTTTGTTCTATCAGATAGAAATGGTCAACATATTAATGTGATCAATGATACTGTAAAGTAAAGCCAGAAACTCACATGACAAGCAGTACTCATACTTTTTTAATTGTTCCAACTTTAGATGTTTTAAAGCAGCCCTGCATCACATAGAGTAAATAAAAGTTATCAACATTTTCATACCAGATAGATAATTGGATGTGAAACATAAGTATCATATTTAAATTTTAGGCTATCTGTATCAGGCACATAATAACGCTATGGCTTTAAAATTTGGTGCCCTATACATTAGTCAGTTAAACAAGAAAACACGTGATGAGGTACATCATAAAACAACTTTGAACATAAAAACTTGTGCTCCACTACTGCATTTTACCAGAGTAATATATTCATCCTAACACACTCACTTTCAATGTACCATACTCATTTTGCAACCTGAAATTGTGAAGAAAGCTATTGATACCAAGGGGAATAGAGAAGCTAGTGTTATACCTCCTTTGGCTGCAACTCAAGATAAATATTTGAGACTTCAATCTGTCACCATTGAATACAATATATATAAAGACAAGCAGGAGGCAAAAATAAAGCAACAAAATTAAATAAAATACCAAGGGTAGACAAATTACTCCTCTGAGGGCATATATGGGATCCAATCCATTTTCATTTGTTTCATCGGAATAATCTCTTCACCCTCTCTTTGAACAGAGGTAATCCCAATTTTATCAGATGGTGGGAAAGGTAATAATACCTATTTGACACAAGAAAGTTGGAGCATTTTTAAAATTAGCACAATCGTGAAAACTTACAGCGACAATAATAGGTACCAAGATAACTTTTTCTACATCTTTAAAGCAGACTTGTTGAGCTGCATACCATGTCAAAAACATATATAGATGAATGCCCAAAAAAAGTGCCAATGTTAACCTACATAAATATCATCAATAGGGATGCAAAGTAATGAGACAAATAAAAAGCTAGAAATACTTACACTCAGTGCAACCAAAAAGGTAAACCCTTTTCCCATGTAGAACACCACCCTCCTCAAATGCATTCTGAAAACAATTTAGAGATCAAATTAGCAAGCTAAATTCTTAAGACCAAATACAGAACTACAAAATCAAAGGAAAACTTGTATTTGGCAACTAAACTCACTTCCAGATTAGAGAAATCCCACTTGTACTGATATACAGAATCCAATTGGTCCCACTGGCATTATAATACAAGAGAGTAGGCAGGGTAAGAAAGAAAAAGGAGAAAAAAGGAGGTCAATTCAATAATCAACTTAAGAAACTAGTAAATCTAAAAAAATGAACAAACCTCTGTTCCAACAAGGAAAACTTCTCTCCACAAATCTTCCTATAAAACACAAATCAACAAATATTTATTTATCAGTAGAAGCATACATGTATACTAATCAATGGTTACCATACCTGTACACTTATACATCTATGCTGAAGAGTGCACCTTTTATATATATCAAATCTATGAGTCTCTCAACAGGCTGATAATGCAAGTCGTGCTCACTTTAGGTGTTATATCTTAAAAACTGATTCAATTTTACCCATAAGTTTCGTTTCGTTTCAATTTTACTCTTAATGTTCTATTTCGTTTCAATTTCAACGCTAAGGTGGAGAAGAAACAGTATTGTTGGTGGCATTGGGGTTGTAGCAGTGGCAATGCTGGTGGCTGAGGAATATCGATAAAAATGAAAAAACAAGATTGACTAATCTTTGACCATAAAAAAATTGAAACAAAATAGAACATTAACAGTGAAATTGAATCGAAATAAAACTTGAAATTGAAATCATCATCAAGTGTTGAGGATATACAGTAACAATAAAAGCTACATTGTGGAAGAAGAAACAAGTAAAGCGTGCATACCAAGTTGCGCTTGTCATCGAAGTACTCGTCAAGGGGATTAGGGTTAGGTTGATATGGAGAAGGTGGTTTGGTGGAATGTTTCTTGTTTGATTTAGGTGCATGTTGAGGCTCTCTCTTCCTCTTAGTTGCATTCCTCATTATGAGGCAGAGGGACAGAGGGTGCTTGACGCAATGGGAGCCAGAGACGATTGAGAGAGGAGTGAAGAGCGGGGGAGGGGGGCCACTGAGGGGGTCCGCCGTATGACGTCGGGCTGGGCTGTGTGCTTGCTTGGTTCTGAAAACCGGACCGATCACAAAATCGGTGAGACAATTAATTCAGAACTTCAAAGGTTCAATCGGGATTGAACCAGAGTCGGATCCATCTACTTAAATACAAGACAAGAATAAAATTATTAATCACAACTAATCTATTTTTCTAAAATAAGTTTACATTCAAATTCAAATATTAAAATTCATAATAACATATCAAAATCCACCTTCAAATTTATGAAGTTCTATCATAAAAAGAAACGAACAAACAAAGTTCAACCTAAAAACAATTTCTTGTATTTTTTTTTTTATAGTTTTGAAGCTAAAGTACAAAGTCTCAACCCCTTGAGGGGAGTGGATCAAAATACAAGATAGATCAGAGACCACCACAAATTTCTATACTATCAATTCTACTACTCCATCATAACACTCAATATAACTCCTACGTGACACCAATGCAGCTTCTTACTATTTCACCTTCATTATAAGGCATTCAGCCACTTATAAAGCATACACCCGGTAACCATAGCATTCACATTTTAACTAACAACAACGGGAAACATAAAAATCAAAGCAGAAAATAGTCTAAATGTATTAAATCAAAAGATCATGCAAAGTCCTTTAACATCCTCAAGAAAAATTAATAATTTCAACACCAAACAAAATTAACAGCAACTCATCAAGTCCAGCAATGCACAAATAAAAACAGAACAACAATAAATTAAAAACAAAAACCAGAAACAGGGGAGAATCCCTGTAAAAAGGAAAGGAAAAAAAAAAAAAAGCACCGTGGAGAATCTTACTCCGAGCCTGCGACGGTTGGGGAAGAGGCAGCTGCGGGCGGCGAGGTGCTGCGGCGATCTGCGGCTGCTAGGGTACTAGGGTCCTTCGCTGCTTCTTTCCAAAGTTGAATGTAAATTGAAACGTGTGATGATATATGATACTGATTTGTGATTTCTGATGTATGAATTGATTTCCCCCCATTTTTATTCTTTTGGGTTGTTGCAAAGCGAGGTCGCATTTGTGGCCTTTTTTAAATTAAAAAAAAAAAAACCGGCCAACGCGCAAAAAACCGGTGCTGTTTTTACCGGTTCGTCCGGTTTTTAACCAATCTTCTGCCAACTTTTTTTGGTAAAGGACCGGACCGATTAAAGGACCAGTTCCCAGTTTTCCGATCGAACCGGATGATTCGGTTTTCAGAACAATAATTATTAGCACGTAATACGGTAATACTATATGTACCATTGTCAATATTCTGAAAATCGAACCGATCATCGAACTGTTCGAATTACTAGTTAAAGGTTTTTGAGGTTCAACCGATTCGACCGAAAATTCAATCGAAATAACTATTTTATAATAAAATAATAAATAAAATAAAAATAAAGACAAAAAAAATTATATTATAATATGAACCTTAAAATATCTTTCAAATTTAAAATACTAAATCAACAAAGTGTTATAATCTCACTCAAATACAATATATAAAATCAATATTAATTAATTTATATTAAAATAACTATTATTTTTAGATTTAATTATTTATATTTATTATATTATAATATATAAGCATTTATTGAAGAATAATATTAGTAAATATCATATAATCATAAAAAAAAACAAAAAATAAAAATAACTTGTGATTAATAAAAAATATTTTAGTATTTATATTTTAATTTGTAAATATTTAATAAAAAATGTAAATAAAAATATTATATTATTAATTTATAAATAAGTCCCTTTGCTTTTGGATGCCTCAAATTTTGTATATATTTTTTTTAATTTAAAAAAAAACCTAAATGATCCTATAGTTTATTTTTGGATTAATCATCCATCAAATCAAATTCTTGATAATTTAATAGCATAATCGTATATGAAAAAGATGGCAGAGATTCTTTCTCCCTTTCTCGTGAGGCCTTTTCTTTGCCGAATGGGTCATCTCCATCTGGAAATAAAATGGACTACTATAAAGCCAGAAAACACTTCACTCCTAAAAAGTTTAAGAAGAAAACAGTATTCTCCACCTAAATAAAATAACATAAATAATGTTAGTGGGCCAAATCCGAAAAAATAAGAATAATATTAGTTGGCAATCATAATATATTATTTTGGCTGATAACTGATAAGTATCGAACAAATATATTTACATAATGAATTACAAAATTGATATGAATAGTATTAAGAAGTCATTAGGAAATCCATAATTAAGTTATTATTCAAAATTTATATAAGTTATCATTCGTAACTCATATATTTAAGATTAAGTTATCATCATCCGTAATTATTATTGGCTCTCTATTGACCATAATATGTTAGTTTCTCTTTTTCTTATATTTATCACCTTTAAAATTTATATTTATCATATTTTACAAACATAATTTATAATTATAAAAGAATTAACAATCAAAATTATTTTCAAATTTTTAATTCAATATTATTAAAGTATTATAAATTTATCCGTTTTAACATTATTCGATTAATTTCTACTTATTTATTTAAGTTAGATTTATCACATTTTAATAGTATTAAGGCACATTTTTCATTTTTAAAATTTATAGGTATTTTTGTCAGAAAATTAAAAATTTAGAGACTTAATGGTTGATACTTATGTTATATCATATTTTTTTATTTATTGTATAATTCTTTTACTTACTGAAAAATTCAGAAAATAAAATAAAAAAGATTCCGAACACTTTCACTAGACAACAAAGCTAGACCACGAGTCCGCCACGCGCCCTGTCCACTTCATCAATCTCCACCGTCCACGTTCCAGAAATCCAACGGTCCAAGCTCCCTCACCCTCTCCATTATAATACACATAACACATCCCTATCCCAAACACTCCCTACCACCGCTTTTCAAAGAGAAAAACCCATTTTCCTCGGAAAAACTAAAACCCTTTTCCTCTGCTTTTTAATTTTCTTTCTTAATTTTTATTCTGAAATTAAATTACTCTCTTTGGAAGGAAAAAAAAAAAAAAAAAAACTACAATGCTTCTCAAAGCTGTTACTTCTTCTTCTACTGTCGCTCTATTCTCCGCTGGCGCCGGCGAAGGCTCGCATTTCGCTCCGCCGTCGAGTCAGTCAGTCTTTTTCCGCCGCCGGTCCGCCGGAAACACCGGTGCCGTTGTGGTTTGCGCCACGAAGGGCACATCCAGCAGCGGAAACAGAACCCTAACTGGTGTGGTTTTTGAACCGTTCGAAGAGGTGAAGAAGGAGCTCGAGCTGGTTCCGAATGTTCCTCAAGTCTCATTAGCTCGCCACAAGTACGTTGATGAATCTGAAGCTGCGGTTAACGAGCAAATCAAGTATGTTCCTCTTTCTTTATAAATTCTAACACACTCGTTTTGTATGTTTCTTCTTGTTGTTGTTGTTGCTTGAATCTGAAATTTTCTAAGGATTTTTTGTTCTTGTGTTGATCAGTGTGGAATACAATGTATCGTACGTCTATCATGCAATGTTTGCGTACTTCGATAGGGACAACGTCGCGCTCAGGGGTATTGCTAAGTAAGAAGCTAAACGATTCTGATTTTTTGAATTTTGTTAATTAATTCTCTAATGGATCTATGTTTTTTTCTTGTTTCTGTTTTGATTTTTTTTTGTTAATGGTTGCGGTTTGTGATTTTTAATTTTCTTTTGAAGGTTTTTTAAGGAATCGAGTGATGAGGAGAGAGAGCATGCTGAGAAATTGATGGAATACCAGGTGTTTGTTTGGCTTTGAATTTTCACCTTTTTTTTGAACGTGTTTGATTACTGATTATAGTGTGTTGTTGGATTCTGGTTGTGTTGTGTTTGTTGAAACTCTTCTGCAGAATAAAAGGGGTGGAAGGGTGAAGTTGCAGCCTATAGTGATGCCGCTTTCTGAGTTTGATCATGAAGAGAAGGGAGATGCACTCTATGGTTTGTGTCTATTGCTTCTGTTTCCTTGAAAATATTTTAGTCCAAGTCATATGATATATATTGATAACATTTCTCCTTTTGAAAAATGGATCGAAACTTGTGATATTTGTATTGTTATACCTGGATCATATTGAATTTCTGTTGTTTGCAAAAATATATGTGTTTTTGTTTGGAAGTGCATTATTTGCCAATTTTTAGTGCAAATGGACTTACCTTCTTTTTTGGGCAGCAATGGAACTCGCTCTGTCCCTGGAGAAGCTTGTGAATGAGAAGCTCCTTCACTTGCACAGTGTATGACAAGTTTTCCAATTGGTTTTTTGTTTTTGGTTTTGACTGCGTGTTCTTCATTTCATTTGTCCCCTTCATGTTGGCATTGAATGTTAAAATTTTTGACAGGTTGCCTCTAAGAACAATGATGTGCAGTTGGCAGATTTCGTGGAAAGCGAGTATTTGGGTGAACAGGTTAGTAGGTTATTAAAATTTGGTGTTGCAATTGGGATATGTCTGTATTACCATAATTATTATGATTATTTAAGTTAATAGTGTGAAATTATGTTTTGGCAAGATCTTAACTCTACTCTTAAATTGTTACATTGATAGGTGGAAGCAATTAAAAGAATTGCTGAATATGTTGCTCAGCTCAGAAGAGTTGGGAAAGGACATGGTAAGAATTTCAGAGTTCAAACTTTGCTTCTTCCTTCACATTGCTTTTCTAACTTCTCGTTGTTTTGAAAACACGAGTCCAGTTTTTTTCCCCATGCATTTTTTAAGGGAAAAACAAATCTTGTTACTTATGCAAGTGTTTTCTGGTTGGTGGTCTTTTCAGGTGTGTGGCACTTTGATCAGATGCTTCTCCACGAGGGAGGAGCTGTATGAACATGACGGAGTTTGTAGTTTACAGCTTGAAGATTATAATTCCCCGCTTTTCTTGTCCTATGTACCTACCTATCTTGTTCATTAGGGATCTTCAATGTGTCTTGCTAGAACGTGGAACTGAACTGTGGCTGAATTTATAAAATAAATGTGAACCACTGTCTTTGTTTGTCGTTATTTTGTATCTATTATTACTCCGGTTCAAGATTTTCTTGCATGTACTTAGAAATGATGCTTTGGGAAAAAAGCATCCTTCAAAATTGGTTAATTGCTCCCCCGGTGTTCCCCACTTCCCCTCATGAATTCTTTTTTCACATTTTAACACATAAAATAGTTATACATTTAATTAATCTAACACATAATTAAAATTTGAAAACTTTGTTTAAAACCCGCATTAAACATATTCAAATTATGCAAGTATATATCAATTTCTAGAGTTTAATTCAATGAAAGGTTACAATTAGACTTATCATATGATAAAAAAAAATGTTAACCTTTAATTTTTCAAAAGTAGCTACATAAAACCCTTCAAAATATTTATTTGTAGCTTCATTAAGGCAAACCAGCCTTGATAATATTGAAAAGCCGTCCACGTTGTATAGGTGGAAGATCATAATTAGTGGTAAGACCATAAGCAACTTCACAAAACAGAATGAAAACGGCTATTATATTCCACTGTGGTTTAGCTTTACATGGCTCAGAACGTAAAACATCAAGGACGTTATTAGCAGTTTCTGAACGTTAGGGGAATAGGTATGATAACATTGATTGAAAAGGCAGCCATAGGCATAGCCCCATAAAATGTGTATAAAAAAGATGCGGCCATTCGAATTAGATAAAAGAGCTGTCTCCGTGCCTCTGGAAAATTTTCCTATATTATTTCCCACATAAACATGCTTCTGATTCTATGACTGGGAAGTTTGTTTTATGTATATATAATTGCTTAATCCAAACGTCTAAGTTATGAATGAAGGAGCCATATATGAAACTAAAATACAGGTTACATTGATGATAGATCGATAGATCTATTATTCCTCCAAAGCAAATAGCCACAATAGAGAATATAATCTATATATTGGATGGTCTCCCGGATAAGAATAATCCCTATCAAATTTTGAGACTCCGAAATTGTAACTTGTGAGTGAATGTGTTTCTCTCTGAGAAATGGTCATGCTATGAAACAAACATGACTGGATTCTAAGCTGTTTCTAAATTATGTCAAATACCAGGAAGAAAAAAGGATATCAAATTTGGGTGATGTAAGGGCAATATTTGTTCATAAATATAGAAGTCGCGATTAAGTCTTTACTGTAGAGGAAAATTCAACGCATTCAAAATTCAACAGATAAATATCTTGAGCTAAGAGAAAACAAAAAACAGTGAATCATAAAACTACCAAGCACTCATCTATTCATTAGAGATTTTAAGCAGTGACAGCTTGTTGTGCGGCAATCCTTTTCCTAGCTTCCTCAATAATTGAAAGCTTGATACCCTTGCCCTTGGGAAGTGATACCCATGGTTTTGTTCCCTTGCCAATGGTGAACACGTTGCCCATCCGAGTAGCAAATTCATGTCCAGTGGCATCCTGAACATGGATTGTCTCAAAACTTCCCTTATGCTTCTCCCTGCTCTTGATCACTCCAACACGCCCTCTGTTCCTTCCACCAGTGACCATAACAACATTCCCAACATCAAATTTGATGAAATCAACAATCTTGTTTTCCTCAAGATCCAACTTAATGGTGTCATTAGCCCTGATGAGAGGGTCAGGGTAGCGGATGGTGCGACCATCATAGGTGTTGAGGTATGGGATACCCTTTTGTCCAAATTGAACAGAACGAACCTTGCAGAGCTTAAACTGTGATATAAACCATTGCAAGAAAAATCAGTGAAAGCCAAGTGGGAATTATAAAAAATATAATAGCATGCAAATTTTTCTTTAAAAAAAAAGACAAAAATACATAATAATCCAAACAATTAACTATATACAAAACCAGAATCATCAATATGAGTTTGACAGCATATACAAAGAACCTGACACTATGAAATGTCACTCATATTCTTTGTAACATGTTAGCATGAAATATAACTAGAGTGATATTGTTGCAACAATGTATATATATAATTTCTTAAGACAACCAGGGCTGGATAAGACATTTTAGGTAACCAAGAAGTACCTTAGCCTCCTCATCCCTGATTGAGTGGAGACGGAATCGGCCCTTGGTGTCATAAAGAAGGCGGAAGTTCTCATTTGTCTTGGGAATTGACACAACATCTGTAAAAACACAAATCAGTGTTAGAACTTAGAACCAGAACCAATGATAGGAATAAAGTTAAGGAAAATATGTACTCTGATATGAGTTAGATTTTACTTTGGAATCCAAGACAATATGCTAAAAGAACGAATTTGAGTTAAATTTAGAGCTCCAATACTCTAAAAATTCACCAAATTATCAGACACCTTTAACCTAAGTACACTATTGGGATTGACAAACTCTTTAAAACCCCAGCAATTAATAACAATTACTACATGAATTCCACTTCACAATACCCCATGTTAAACCAATTCACTGAACACTAACACATAAAACATCAAGCAAACAAGAAGCCAATTCTAATGTATAACAACTTTGCAACACGAACACACAGCGCTAGATTATTTTGGAAAACTATAACATATGAAATGTGACATACTTACCCATAAAACCAGATGGATATGTCTTGTCAGTCCTGACCTTGTTATCAACAAGGACATGACGCTGCATCAGAATAGCAATGACTTCACGGTATGTGAGGGCATACTTCAATCTGTTTCGCAGGATGAGTATCAGTGGGAGACACTCCCTAGACTTGTGTGGTCCAGATGAGGGCTTAGGTGCCTACACAGAGACCCCAAAAAAGATTATCAAATTTACAATTAAGTCTTCAAAATGCAACATTGTAATAATTTGTAAGCTGGTCAAATGAAACATGAAATTCTAACTTACAAAAGCACCACCCAGTTTGTCAAGCATCCAATGCTTGGGGGCATTGAGCCTCTTCAAATGCTTCTTCAATCCCCTTGCCTGTTACAATGATAAGCGTTAGAAAATCAAAGCATGAACACAGATTCAAAAGGATATTTCAACATCAAGGCCTTCATATTACTAAGCTACCAAGAAATCATAACATATGTTACCAAAAGTCACAGCTTCATATGGAATATAATCTAAACAAAACCAATTTACACAGTTTAACAGATGAATGCATACATCTTGTCAGTATTAATGTTCCAACTTCCAACTAAAAAAACAATAAAACCCTACAACAAACATTACGAATATAAAATAAAATAGGGATCTAAACAGATACTAACATCACAATAACAAACCACAATACTTTGAGTTCTAATGTAAGAGAAGATGGATTGAAACACACACTTGGATGTAAATTCAGTGAGGTATTCGACAAAAACAAACTATAACACGAAAATCGCATTAAAGAAAAACATAATTAAGAAGATGAGATTGAAATTATGAAAAAGCAGAATGCGCGATAGGTAGCAAGCAGATACGAGAGAACGAACCATGTTGAGTTTGCGAGCTCTGAGATCTGCGGAGAAACTAAGCTCTAAGCTACGGCTTCAATGGGAAGCTCGAAAATGGAGAGAAGAGAAGAGGGGTCTTCATATGATAAACCCTAATTTGGTGGGCCGTATTTGCTAAATGGGCCTAAAGGCTAATAAGTTATTGAGTCTAACTACCCGAAAACAAAGCCTATCACTTTTTGGACATGGTTTTGGTTGGGGCCAAACCCAAAATAAAAACAATGCGTATCTGAATTACATATGATAAAATATTGCTCAACCGAAAACTAATATTTCTATTGCAATTAAAGGCTTTCATAATACAATACCCAAAAACATGCTATCATAGTATAAATTTTCGGTCAAAAGTATAAGGGAAAAAAGAAAACCCAAGCTCCGACCAAAACCGAAAAAGCACAAATCAGTGGTTCCAGCCTTTAAAGGATTTGAGGCTTTGAGCCCATATAGTAGGCCCCACGGTGGGCATACTTTGTGAGATAGCATGATATAAATAAGTTTGAATAAACATCTTCTAAGGTTATTAAGTTTGTAAAGTTATAAATTGATGATTTAATCACTTTTGATTTTGCAATTTTTATTACTTGTGTATTTTACTATTTAATTTAAAGATAATTAAAATACCACTCTATTCTTTAAAGTGAAGGTGATTAATAATTTTAGGAGAGTTTGATTTAAATAGTTCTTCTAAATATTTTTTGGGGATTATGCTAGGTGTATACTAAAATCAGCCATCAAAATCAGTCATTGAAATATAAAATACATATGTCGCTCAATTCATTTTTAGTACGTATTTTATATTTACATGTGTATTATACTGTAGTGGCTAATTTTGGTGTACAAATAGAATTGTTGATTTTTCATGTAACATTATTATTTGCCGTTAGTTAAGAAAATATGAAATTCAACGGTGAGAACTAACAACAAGAACTAATTCACTGTTTTCGCCGCTATAAATAATTTGGGATAAAGATTTTCTAAAATTATTAAATTGATAAAGTTATAAAAGTAATGCTTTGTTATTGAGTTTATGGATTCTATTAATCTTTATCTAAAAGTGATTAAAGTAATAGAGGAGTTAGATTCAATAATTTTGATTATTTATTTATTCATTGTAAATTTAATTTCAGTAGTTAAATTATTTAGTTGAAATGTCACCAAAAAATTATTTAGTTGAAAAAAAAAACACGTAAAACAATATTTATAAACGTACATAACTGAATTTTAGCGTATACAAATCATATCATGAAGAAAAAAAAAAACGGAGTGTTTGACTGTATAGGTTGTCATTATCAGAGGTTTGGTAGGAGGGTTGAAGAAGTACAATGTACATAGAATAGATTGTTAGATACCAAGTTACTGGCATTAAAATCTGTGTGTCAGTGGTTATTTTGTTTGTCCTTGTCCCCCATCACCATCCATATTCTCACCCACTTTGTCGCATTCAATTCCAAATCGGTGCCTCCCTCACTCATTTCCAGATTCACATATCACTTTCCAAAATGGCTATCATGGGTGAAGAGTTCTTCAAGGAGAGAAAATACCCTTTCATCTTCACTCTCTTAGGATTGTTCATTTGCGTCGGTGTTATCATTTTCACCAACACAGCCAACACCATCTCCACCTTCAACCCTTTTCTTTTCTATTCCAATAATGATGTCAAGAATCAAACCCCACCTCTACTTAGCCCTTTCCCTGCACCCCAACACCATGATCTTCATCATGCAGCTGCTCCTACAACAATCACTGATGATGAACAACAACAAGAGAAAGAGAAAGAGGTGGTTGTTGTTATTGATTGGAAGCTTTGTAAGGGCTCTGTGGCGGTGGATTACATACCCTGTTTGGATAATTGGGATGCCATTAAGGCCCTCAAGTCAAGGAAGCACATGGAGCACAGGGAGAGGCATTGCCCTCAAAAGAGTATCAAGTGTTTGCTGCCACTTCCCAAAGGGTATAGATTTCCGGTTCCGTGGCCTAAGAGCAGGGACATGGTGAGATTGTTAGTTCGGTAAGAGAGATTTTTTTGTGATTTGTAATGTCATGGTCTCATGGTTCTGTTGAAGGGTGTTGTTACTTATTTTGTATACATGGATTGTGTTAAATAAATGTTTCTTTTAAACACTTGAGACATATATGTTTTGTTTTCTTTTAAACAACTGATTCTTACTTTTAGGTTTTATCTAGTAATGGTCATAGAAGTTTCATGTTTCTGTTATTTTATTTTTCAGATTTGGTATGATAATGTCCCTCATCCAAAGCTAGTTGAGTACAAGAAGGACCAGCACTGGGTTGTGCAGTCCGGCGAATATCTTGTGTTTCCCGGTGGTGGTACTCAATTTAAAGATGGAGTTGATCATTACATTGAGTTCATGGAGAAGGTACACTCTCATGGCCTCTCAAATTATTTACCTTATAATGGCGTAGAAGCTAAATATGTATATGTATAGAATAAATAAGAGAATAGTTAGGCTTATAACTTTGTTTTAGCTTTTGTTTTGTTATAGATAGATAGATAGATATAGATATCATGCTTTGTTGCTTCTGTTTAAGGTTAATGGAACTCATCTTTGATCTGATTTCATTTCTATTACTAATTTTGAGCCAGCCTCTTTGAACTTCCATAAAAATCCATTAGGTCACTAGCATCCATGTAACAATTCAGTAGCTTACATATCTTTTTAAAATTAAATGACGACGATAAGTAGAGTTTGATTTAGTTTCTTGAAGGCTTTCTAGTTACTACATTATGTGGTTTACTAAATA
>JASCZI010272317.1:0-10630 GCA_036250425.1 Stylosanthes scabra | reverse complement strand
AGCAGCGAGCCATGAACATTGATCCACATCTGAAAACCCCCCCGGATGTACAGAGGTCTAACCTTGGAAATGGTGTGAGAGCTCCTGAAGTTACTTTACCATCAGAAAAATCTGGTATAATTCATCTTAATTTGTTTATTTGATCTTCCATTTCTCGAAGTTAATTCTTCAGGTGTATGCTTGTGATTAAGAGAAAATGTGAGGTAATTGTTTCTTTATGTGATTTTGTAGGAGACCATGTATATTCCTATCCAAGATCAGATTCTGAACCAGACATTGATGCAGGAAGGTAGCCGCTTATTTAATCCAGATAAATGGCAGAAACTAACCTTTGTGAAATGCTAATTGAGCTTTCAACTTTCAAGGATTGACCATTCCATTTTGACATATGATGAACAAATAGGATGATTGTTATGGTCTAGCAGAGAATATTTGTTTGATTGATGCTTTGGAACCATGAACAGATCCAAAAAGAAAAGATATTCATCATCTGGAAACAGCAGCAGAGGCCTGGAAACAGTAGAGGAGAGAGTAGATTTCAACATATCTAGGCTTCCTGGATTTAGTCCCACACCTGATCAAGGTAGTTAGTTTACTTGCTATAGATCCTCTAAATTCTGCAATAGGTAAAAGGTACTATTCTCTTATGATCTTAGCAATGATCAGTCTTAAGTTTCTTTTCAGAACTACTTGTGGAGACAGGACCCACGCAAACACAAGTAAAAATGAATCATCCTAGTGACAAGATGACAGATTCTATCCAAGCGTACGAATCTTACATAGAATTTTGATAATTTACATAAAGAAAGCAATTTTCAGTAATAGTAACGAGCATTTCTTTCATTTTGAATGTGAACAGGCATTTGAGAGCACATTTCAGCACACCTGGTGCTCCTCATGCTGAATCCCTTGATATCCTTGCTGCTGGAATGGATAGGAAAAAAGCAGCGCTACTCTTCTATTCAACTTGTGGTATTTATTCATTTGCATATGCATATATATTGAAAAAAAAAAAAAAAAAAAAAAACTTCATAAATCATAATGTCCTTCTAATATGTGTTATTGTTAACTTTTTGTGCATAGTTCTTGCTTCCCGTGATGCCATTAGAGTTAAGCAAAATGTGTCTTATGGAGAAATTCTCATCTCTAGAGGATCAAAAATGTGATTAAGGTTTGGTTTCCTCCTCAATTTGCATACTTATTCCTCCCTTAAAGTCCTAAACAGCATTACTAATGCATGTTCTTGTTTTCTTTAACAGCAAGCTAGTGGTAAAGGTGTTTAAATTAGGAAACTCTACCAGCTCTTATATACCGTTATTAGTTTCGACACATGCTATAAAAAATACATTAACAATCTTTTTATTAGAAATGATTTATTCTCCTAAATCATTTTCCTAATCATTTTCTAAATTTCTAAACCACTTTATGGTTTTCAAGCTATAGGAATACATTTGAATATATATTGGAAATTAGAAAGATAATTAAGAATATACTTAGAAGGATCATTTTCTTCTTCGTTTTTTATTGGTATACGATCACAGCCTTAGGAATATAATTGTAGAAAAATACATATATTTGTATTTCCAGACAATTTGTAAACGTGTAATGAAATTTATATGAGATTATTATTAAATTCATCCCTTCCCCTCTTTTCTTTAAATTTCCACATGTTAAGCTTACAACACAAACACATCCATACTTCATCTTAGATGTTACTAGTGCGAGAAAAAACAAACGCAATTATGCATTTATAATTTTATTAGTTTTAGTCTTCAGATTAGTAGGTTGAGAGAATCATTAATGCATTCGTTAATCGTTAACCAAATATTCTTTTGGGCTTAAACAGAAGATATATTTTTTTCTGTTTGGACAGTTTTTTTATATTTTTGGTATTATTCTGTTTGGACAGTTAAATAGAAGTTTGAGCACCAAAAACATTATAGTGGACGCTTTTCTGGTGAGATGATAATATAGTGTGGTCTGATTCTGCTTCTGTTTAATCTTGTTTTGGGCCTTTCGCCCTATGTTAACCAAAAAAGAAAAAAGATAAGATATTTTAAATTAAATTTCAAAATTGGATTAATAATTAGTTCATTTACATACTTAAATAAATATCTAATTTTAATCTCGTCTTGTTTAAACAATAATCAATTGGTTAGTGACAACCTTTAAATAAAATATCAATCCCGCTTTTTTTTTGCTAAATGAAATTATGCATGTGATATAAACAATTTTGTAATAGATTATTATTTAACTAATAAAAGAACTACTTTAATTTACATTTGTATTTTATCCAGAACTAATTTAACAAATCATTTAAGAAAAAAAAGGACGGAAATTGGTGCTTCACTTTTTCTTTGATTCGATACGACATGAAACTGATTTGTATGGCCGGACTATCGATTTACTTTTCTAGGTTTTAAACTTTCTATAGTTTGCTCTATAATTTCTACCAAAATAGAAATAAAAGAAAAATAGTTTGCTTTAGAATGTAAGGTAACTTGAAGCTTAATACAGTTGATTGCACTGGCTTCTGGCCATACCGACACCGTAGTTTTCCAGACATGCACAACTCAGATACACGTTTACTATCATTACAAGTTAATAGCACGTGTCTAGTGGCATGCACGATATATATAGGAGTATCAATTTATGAATTATAATTTATAAAGAATTTAAAATTTTGTTATTGCACTTAATTAATGAAGTGTAATTAATAACTGTTTTTTGAAAAATCAATGAAGAGCAGTGCTGGTCACACCTTATTATTTAAAGTATACATTGGTTGCATAAAAATTCAGAAGCATTTAAATACAGTGACATTTCAATTCAATAATCACTACGTAATTATTGGAATTTAGGTTTGCACCGCGTATTGAGAAAATAAGCTAAGGTTGCACCGCGTATTGAGAAAATAATTTTTTGTTGTTTTTTTTCTGTGTTTTTTACACCTACTCAATAAATTTACAAGATGTTAAGATTACAAATTTATCCCTATTATTTTTAAAAGACAAAAATATATTTATTTAAAAAGTATAATGTCCTAACAATTATAAGAAGAAAATTTAAAGCATACAATATACACACACATAAAATAATGATATTTTTATTAAAAATTTGTGCTAGTGTGTAGTGTACACACATAAAAAGTTATACCATTAGTATTTTTATTAGAAATTTATGTGATTATTATATTTTATACCAATAAATTTATGTGATTATTTTATTTTATAACTAAAGATTATCACCACTCTTAAATTTTATGGAGATATTAGAGAAACAATAATTTTATATCTGCACTTAATTTATCAATTAAGTTCAATCAAATAATTTATTTTTATGATAAATAAAAGATCATCTCGATATTAAATAAAAAATTATTTATGTATTATTTTTTACTATTTAATATTAAAATTATCTTTTATTTTATATAGAAATTAATTGGATTGGTTGAATTTGTTGGAAAAAATATCATACAAATAAATCAAAACTAAATCATTTTGTATACATATTCCATTTAACGTTTATTATTCTGTGTGAAACAATATATTCCTCCCTTTTTCGGTTTTCCCTCTCCAATCTTTTCAAAATTTGAACCTAATCTGTCTCTGACCCGGTCCCATTGCATTTGACTAAAATTATCAAAACTTAGCAACTTGGGATTCTTTATTTACTTATTCCCTTTTCCCACTGAAAATCAATGTTCATAAATAATAATCTTTCCCCAACAGGCAACAAGCATTCAAAAACCAAAAATGCAAATATTGTACCAAAAATAACCCTAATTAAGTATCAAAACTTAAAAATCGCACATGCTCTGCACTAGGTAGGGTTATGAAATGATGACGATGAATGAGTGAGTACTCACCCTCACCATAATAATCCCTTTTTCCATTTATACCCCTATATCCTAATCCCCATTTTCCCCTTCTTTTTCCCTTCATCACTTCATCCCTTTCAGAATCACAAAACCTTTTCTCTCAACACACGCACTACCCTTTTTCCCGAAACCACTTTCTGTCTTTCCACACTTCACCGCTCCATGTGGCCACCGTGGCTGAGCTCGCCGAGCCGCGTCCGCACCACGCCGCCACCATCTCCGTCGCCGTCGCATTCCGGAAACCGCTCTCTCAGCTTCTCCTGCTCCTCATTCAAAGATATCCAGAAACTCCTCCAAGAAGAAGAACAACTCGAACGCCAAAGCAAACTCGCTCCTTCTCCTAGATCCTCTTCACTCTTCCGCAGAATCCGCATCTCCACCTCCGTCCTCCGAGCGTTTGGCTCACGCGCTTCCCTTCCGCCGGCACCACACTCTACATTGCCTCCTGGCTTTGACCGTGGCATCGTCATCTACTTCACCAGCCTCCGCGTCGTTCGCCGCACCTTCGATGACTGCCGCGCCGTCAGATCGATCCTCCGGAACTTCCGCGTCTCAATCGACGAGCGCGACGTCTCCATCGACGACAGGTTCCGCGACGAGCTCAACTCTATCCTTGGCCGCAAGAGCACCACGCTCCCTAGGGTTTTCATCGGTGGCGAGTACGTCGGCGGAGCCGACGACGTCCGGCAACTCCACGAGAGCGGCGATCTGCAGCGAATGATCGAACGGTTGCCGAAGTCGAATCAGATCAACGGTTGCTGCGATTGGTGCGGCGGTTTCAGATTCGTCGTGTGCGATGAGTGTAGTGGTAGCCACAAGATCTTTACGGAGAAGAACGGCGGGTTCAGGAGCTGTTCATCTTGCAACGCCAACGGTTTGATTAGGTGCCCCACATGCTTCTTCGTGCAGCCGCGCCACACCAAATAATTCTCCTTAGTTACTTACAGCTCAGCTCACAACTACTCAGAGTCAAAGAGAATAGTTAACTATTTTAAATTTGTTGATAAATAAAACTAGTGTACGAGTTTAGCGTGTGATTTCAAATTCTACAGGCACAAATTATTTAGGAGCCAGCTTTGATTTGTTATAAACATTTTAACTATGTTGCATGGACATTAATGATTCACATGGAGTAAGTAACTGTATATGACTATTTGCGCCATTAGCACACTGAACCTTTTCTGTTGCAGGTTAGATGAGCGGGGAACATCACTTTAAAGTTTTGTCTGCTTGGTTGGTGAATGCCAATTTTTTGAACCCTATGTCACGCTCTAATACAAAAACAATGTACTCTAAAGTAATTTTTAGGGTTTAACTTTGCGGCAACACCATAAACGAAGATTTTAGGAGGTGGGGAAGCAAAGACACGTTGGACTTTTGTTTAGGCTCGGGCCCAATTCTATGCTTCCTTGTTTTTTTATCAATTAATACGTTGTTCACTTTTGCATATTTTGCCAACAACTTATTTCTCTTTGAAAAAGTATGGTTAACAAAGCAATTGATTATGATTAGTATGAGTTAAGCAGCTCATTGGTAAGAAGAAAGAAGTGAATACAATTATATTTCTCTTATTTGTAGCACAAATTTAGGATTATTTCTTACTTTGCCTGCGCTTTGAAGCTTGTAGACGACCAACCGGCCATCCTCATCTAGTTTGTCAATTCTCATTTAGCATTTAGCGCTTTAGCCGAAATGTAAGAAGAATGAGGTAATTTGGTTGGACAAATAATATCTTGTGAAATTTTTAGTTAATTTTTAATAATTTTTTGTCTGAATAAATTAGTTTTTGACAAATTAGTCTCTAATCTTTTTTAAATATTAAACAAACTAGTCTTCCAATAAAACGAAAAAGACAATTTGTTCTTCTATTTTTAAAAAACTTTTAAAATAATTTAATTTCTTGTTGTTATATCCAAAATAAATTTCTTCGATAAAGTGAAAGTCAAAAAATGACATGGTTAATATTCATCATAATGTCAGTAAAACATGATGTTATCGAATATAATCGAAGATGTAAAGTACTTTTCCAACTGTCGTGAAAATAATATGTTTGATAAGTTTGCTGAAGAAAAATATTTTATCAAAGAAGAAAGATGTTTGATAAATGTTATTTTTTATCAAAGAAGAAAGATGTTTGATAAATGTTGGTAATCGAAAAGGGATACTCTTATCAAAGAGGAAAATAGATCGAGCAATTATCAAATATGTAGAAAGAAACCAACTTTGGAAGTCTCAGCAGTTATGACGCATGCAGAAGTTACAACCTACCTACTCTCTGACATACTCTCATGGGGAAATTAGAAGAAGTTCACGTAGGTTATATTTACTTATTTATTAGAATATTATTGTAATTTTCAATTTCTAGAATTGCTTATAAATAGAAGCCTTAGAATCAAAATAAAGAGTTGGAACCTTTACAATACTCTACACATCCTATCCATCCTAACCCAGAAACCAATACATGGATACACAGAGGAAAACCAAATGTTCCTTCCACCCATTTTTTTTTCAGTTTCATTTAACTTCTGTGATTTTCTTTTCAGATTCATTTAACTTATGTTATTTCCTTCTTGTATTTTTATTTCTTTTTAAGTTTATTACCATTTACATTTTCTCATTTTTTTTCTTTCCATTTCAGTCCTTTCTTCTTCATCTTTTTTATCTTTATTTTTCTATTATATACTTTTTGACTTAGTATTCACAACCGTTTTATAGTCGATCATTTACGTCGATGAATGACTAAAAATCAGTATAACACTTGTTATATTACTTTTTAGAAAAAATTGAATGACTGATTTGTCACGTGTTAAGAAATATTAAGAATCAATGTTATTTTGTTAGAAGCCAATTTGTCTAATATCTTAAAAGTTGAGTCCAATTAATCATTTTCTTATTTAAAACAAATGTTCTTCTTGACCATTATCTCAAGATATAGGTAAATAAATGCTGGCTTATTAGGCCTCAGGTGAGTATTGTTTCTGACATAACCACTGGGCCTCCACCAAAATCTAAACTGGAAGCAAGGGTCACAGGAGTTAGCATGAATCTTCTTAATTCAAAATAATGTTAAGTGGGATATTTTTTGGTGTCATGTTAGGTGGGATATAAATAAGATTAGTGCTTACTCAACTTCTATTGAATTGATGGCTTTTAATTTATCAGTGTATGACTTTTTCTGTGTCTGCGCTTAGTACTTAAGAGGCAGTTGTTCATAAACATGATGTTTGGCAATAGGTAGGAACGTAGTTAGAGTAACAATTCTTCGTTGGTTTCATTCGGTCGTACTTGTAAGTTATAATATACTTGAGTATGTTAGACTGTTAGTTTCATGGCCAAGGATTTAGTAACCCTTTCTAGGGAGAGGCACCAATAATCTCTCTAAAATTATTTTTAAATTTGACCCATATTTAATTTGTCATAATTTTAAAAATTTCTTTATTTTTTGTAATTTTAATTTATATTTTTTTTTTCTCCTTTTTTCTAATTTCATGACCTGTGGAATAAGGAGCTTGTCTTTTTGACTCCATCTTATGTAAAAATCCCAAAACATCTCCTATAATAAAAACAGAATTACAAAACTTTTGCAATCGAAACACATAATACTCACAAAGTTGAAATTCAATCCAAAACATTATCAATAATAGGAGTAAAACATGGCAAACCATTAGGTACTCCTTTTGTGTTTGAAGTTTTAAAACTTCTTAATAAAGAATAACAATAACTTTTGTATTATGGAGTTTTAGAAGGAGTGAAATGCAATTAATTAAGAGACAGAATGAGTGATATGTAATTAATACGAAAGAGAAAAAATGTAATTTAATTAATAAGAATTTTTTTTTTTAAATTTTGTTTATATATTCGTCCAAACATATATTTGTTGAAAAAATAACAAATAAATATATTCCTCCACCCCAATATATTTGATATACTTTCCCTATTTAATTATAAAAAGAATAAAATTTATTTTTAATTAATGTTAAAGACAAAAAATACCTTTGTAGAATTATAGTTATTTAATTATTTTAAATATTAAAAAATTGAAATTAAAAAGATAAAATTGTCCCTTTTAATAATAAAATATTTATTTAAATATTAATAAAAAATGAAAATATCTTTTTAGTATAAAAAATACTATTTACACATCAAAATATCACAAAAATCAATTATAATGTATTTATCTAAAAATACATGTGTAGTTTTAACTAATTTTTATTATGTATTTTATATTTCGATATATATTATATACTAGTGACTGATTTTAATATATACCTAGTATAATTTTTTTAGTATAAGTGTTTTTTAAATGACAAAAATACTTATTATATGATTAATAAGCTTATTTTATTGAATTAGAAAGAAGAAAATTAAATTTGATTTTAATATATATAAATATGTTATTCATCAGTACTAAATTTAAATAGTAACAATATTTTTAGGGTTAGGATTGTTTAAATGAATTGGAAAACATGATTATGAATTTCAATTTAAAAATTTAAATACTCTTATAATTAATTTTATAAAGACAAGAATATTCCTATCAAGATCAGCAATTTACGAACACGAGTAGATAATTTTAGGTGTGTTCACTAATACGAGTGTTATTCAATCAAAACAAAACCGATTCAATTACTCGGTTCTATACCCAATGGATAATCAGGTGCAATTAGCATTTGACCCGATTAAACCCGATCTTAATCAGTTCGAGTATTGATATTGGTTTTGGGGTTGCAGAATCCGAACCAACCTAATTGACGAATTAGATTTATATTAATTTAAAATATAATAATATATATATACAATTTTATCTTTCCTAACCTATTATTTTATTTATTGAAACATAAATTTAATAATATATTACTTTTTCTTAATTTTTCCAATTATTTAGTATCAACATAAACATTCTTCTCATATTTTTATATTGTTTTCAAAATTTTGTTTTCAATCGACTACCTGATTATCAATATTGATCCAACCCAAATTTAGTGGCTGATTTTATAGTTGAATTTTGTATGCACATAGTATGTTTTGTCATTTATACGAATCCTGTCTGTCTACAATTTAATCACATTAATAATTTCATTTTCAACCAACGCAAATTAACGCAAATGGATGATGATCTGTGCTTCTTAACAGTTTTTTTAGGGTTCGATTCTCTTTGGAGGAAGCGAATGGAACTTATTTGCTTGGGAGGATTGCCCACTTTATCTACAATACTCGAATGATTAATCATTTGACTTTCGGTTTGGTGGTGGATATCTTGATATATAACAAAATCTTTTTCAATTATAATATGCCTATATTATTGTGTTAATGTATTTTTTTTCTTCAAAAAGTACTTGATTATGTTATTATAAAATATTTGGTTATTTTATTTTAAATATTTAATAATAATTTCTATTTTAAAGTGTAACTTTTAACGTAAGAATGGTTTTTTTTTAAATATTTTATTTTAATTATTTCAATATATAGGCATGTGATAATCATTTTAAAATTTATTAAATATATATTATTGCATATTCATATAATTCTTTTTCTAATAATTAAAATAAATTTTAAGAAATTTTAAATTAAAGCTAGCTATCAAACAATAAAGAATTAAAATATTTATTTGGTATGATTAACTTGTTAATTTTTTTAGTTTTTAGTGCATTTGACAAATTTTTATTTGTAAATACAAAAGTACATATTTTTTTAAAAAGTTTTAAAATACAATTTTATATGAACAAAGAATTTTTTTTTATCTTGCTATTAGAGAAAGAATATGAGAAAGAGAAAAGTTAAATGTATGCATTTATTTAAGAGAACGCAAATCAAATATGGATATTTATTTAACATGAAAAGATTAAAATATGAAAATTACCATTTTAATATTCATAATTACAGCTGATTAAGTTTATGGAGATTTGAAACTCCAAATATTTATGAAGTATTGTAACATCCACTGTAAAACATAGCAGATAAGCACAACAAAAATTATGGAATACTGAAAAGAAAAAAGCATTGTGAAAATATCTGCTAATACCAAGTAACATAATCATGTAAAGGTAAAGGTAAAGTGAAAGTGAAAGAAGGGAGAATTCAAAATTATGAACTCTCGGAGGAAAGGGTAACAACTAACAAGCACTATATTGTTGCTGACTGCTGAGAAAAAATTAAAGATCCCTTTTAGTTTCATTTCATTTGCAATGATCAAATTTCTAACAAGAATTTTCATTTAGAGGTCATCAATTTTCTACGTTTTTCTTCAATTTACCATATAAATATGTCTGGATTTTCATATTCAGAAAATTTAATGTTGTCATTAAAATCAAAAATACAATCACTAAGATGAGGTGCGAGAATTTTGGTGATGCAGGAGAGTTCTTAGAAATCTTACGTAGAATTAAGCCAAAAGTCTCAGCTTCTTATTCCACAATCTGCCACAGGCCACGGTCTTTCATGAAAAAAAAAGAAAAGAAAATAAAAAGTCGGAAGAAGAAAAAGGGTTATAAACTAAAATTATAAAAATGTTTAAAAAATTTTAGAAATTATGATAAATTAATGCGGGGTTAAATTCATAAATATTTTTTAAGAAGTTATCGGTGTCCCTCTCATAGAGAGAGTTACTGAATTCTTAGCCTAGTTTCATAACCTAAAACATAAAAACCAACTTCACTACCATTAAGCTAAGTTTATTTTTGTGATTACGTTATGCATATATATATATATATATATATATATATATATATATATATATATATATATATATAT
>JASCZI010272316.1:31829-42308 GCA_036250425.1 Stylosanthes scabra | reverse complement strand
TAGATGGTGTGATTTTATTGTGAGTACAGATACCAGTTGTTACATACGAAGTACGATAGTAGAAGCTTCATAGCTTTGTGTTTGTGCTGTTCTTTTTTTTTTTTTTTGTTCGTTGGTACAATTGCTTTCTGTTTAAAACAAACTCGGCCTTTTTGTGTGTGTGGGTGTGATTGACAGAGGGCAGTGATTAAACTGGCAGATATTACAAGTTGATGTATCTTTATTTGCAGGTTTTATGAATCTTTTCTAAGCTGTCTGCATTTGATCCTCACTGATCCTAAATGCTCTGTTTCTGATCACGTAGGTTAAGACATTTTATTTTAATATGAACTATTAAGCACAAATCAATGTGTTCTATTCCTATCCAATTTGACATATGGGTTCTTTTTCTAGGTGTCAGTTTTTGTTGCCGTTCTGCAAATGTTCTTAACATATGGACTTTGTGGTACAACACCAAGTACACTGGCACTTATTGGTCGTGGGGAGAAGGAATGTAAAGCAGATAGTCCACGGGCAAGCTGGGAACAAGTGAACAGGTCGAATCGCACTGCCTACAGGCCTCCACACTTGCGCAAGCGAGAGTGTTCAAATATGAAGCCAAGTAGAGCTTGGGATTCTCAATATATATCAGATAGTGAATCTTCTGCTGTTTATCTTACATCTTCAGATTCAGATTTTAGTGATGGTGATGGATCAGCAAAAGAGAGCGGTAGAACAATGTACTCAAGGGTTAGAGTGGCTGCCCTCATTTGTATACAGGTAAATTTAAAAACTATTGCCATGCAACCTTTGTATTGTGAATATGTGATTGGAAAGCTACATTTCATAAATAGTTATTCTTTTGGTTGTCTTTTGTTCATGTTTGGATGATCTTGTATCCCCTATTTCCTTGTATAATTCTTTTCTGTCTTAATGAAAGCCTAAATCTTGAAGATAATAGACGCTGTATCTTTAATCGATGTGGACCTGTTACAATTAGCATTTCATTTTTTATTCCCTTTGCCCCCATAAGTGGGATAGATCTTGAGCATATTTCCTCTGGAACCATGACTGACAGTTATTTTTTATTTTTACCCTTTTTCAATTTACTTTTTGTGCTAAGCCGCAGTTATTATTATTATATATTATTATTATTATTATTTTGGTTTGCTAAATTATGAATTACATTTTGGTACTGTTGGGAAGGATCTTTGTCAGGCGGATTCTAAATCTTTCTCTATGCAATGGTCCCTGCTTTTACCAACTAGTGATGTGCTACAACCAAGGTATGGCTGAAGGATTCTCCTTCCTTTCTTAAATTGAACTTCTATTTTAATTTTTTCTCTCTTTTTGACTTTGCTTTTCTCTTTCAGTTTTCAAAATACTAAATTTTTTAGTTTTCATATTCATAGGAAGCGTGATGCGAGTTTAATGACATGCTTGTTATTTGATCCATGTTTGAAGGTAATAGCTCTTGTTTATATTTAAGTGTAGCTGTATATACTTTTGTTATGCATTCATCTCATCTGTCAGTGTCAGCACAACACAATTTTCAGTGTCTAAGTTTTCTGGCATCTTCCCGCTATATTAAGTTGCAGGTTTTAGACATTTTCTATGATATTGTTGTTATTATTATAGTGGTTGTCAACGTTATGCAGGTGCGTATGGCATCTGCATCCACACTAGTGGTCATGCTTGATGGTCTTTCTTCCATTTTCCTGCAAGTAGCAGAATATAAGGAATCTAGCAAATTTGGATCTTTTACAGCTCTTTCAGGTTCCCTTGGGAAGATTTTACTGGAACTTCATAGAGGTACCTACAAAAATTGGGATATTTAACTGAATTAGGTTGTTTAATTTCTTTTTTTTTTTTTTTTGTGTTGTGCTGATTTTGTTGTTTACTTTTCCATGAATAACTTTTTCCTCACTATTTACACTTGTGTTCTTATTTATATTTTGTAGGTATTCTGTTCTCAATACAGAAAGAGGCCCATGGTAAACTCCTGGCATCTTTGTTCAAGATTCTTCGGCTTGTGATATTATCTACACCGTATGTTCCTCTTTCCAATACAATTTATTTGGTCCCGTCAGTTGAAATTGCAATGTTAAGTTTTCCCTTTTATTTTTAGTTTTATTTGTAGTGGCGTAATCTTTCAATTTTGTTTATTGCAATCTCATGGTGTTTGATACTGATATTTTGGAGTTATTCATATTCTTTGGTCTCATTTGAAATGCATTGGGGTTGAAAAACCTGAAATGGGATGGTGAAAGTGGGAGGCCAAATAACAAAAGTTTTGCCAAGTCAGTTGTTTCAATCTATATTTGCATAGTTAACCTTTTTAAAATCAGAGGGGTACTGTTGAAATTGGAAATGAAAAAAAAAGGTTTATTTAAATTTTTTTTTGTTGGAAAGAGGAGATAAAAGAAGAGATGAATAAAACTTAGAAGATGATAAAAGCAGAGATGAATAAAACTTAGAAGATGGGTGAACAAGAGGTCTTCTTTATAAGACCATATAACAAACAAGAACAACTAAGCGTTATCACAGATATAGCATTTGATATTAGATGAGATTCTTCAAAGAAATTTCATTTGTTTTTGCCAATATTACATGTTTATATATGTATATGAGATTCTGAATGTCCATATTGTTTTTGAAACACTTTTAGTGCTTACTCATGATAGATATTCTGGTCAGAAGGCTTCTTTTGCTGTTGAGCCAAGATTCTATTTCATTTACCCATTTATTCTTCATGAAAAATTGGTACTGAACTAAATTTGTTGCTTTTCCAGATATCCAAGAATGCCAGCAAATTTGTTGGCTACAGTTGTGACATCTGTTAGAACAAGGATTAGAGAGGGATTTCAATTTAAAAGTGACCAGAGTAGTCTATTGGTTAGTTTTTCCTTTGAGTGATTGTTCATACTTCTATTCTCCGTCTGGTGCAGTGACATCTATATATAACATTCAACTGTAATAGTAGGCTGCTGCTGTTGGTTGCTTGACACTAGCTCTATGTTCCTCAGCATCAACTGAAGTTCGAAAAATGCTTTATGAGGAGGTTTCTTCAGGTAGATCTAGATAGTTCTCTGATATAAAAAATAATTTGCTTTAATGATTAATTGTTATATAGAATGAAAGGAGAAAGGCTCTTCCCCTTGAATTATAAGCTATGCACATTTTTGCTTTTGCATTTTACAAAGGTGCAAATCTATATTTTGGATTTTCCTAAATGTGCATTTTTAATGTCATCTGCAAATCAATTACCCTGAATGTTCCTAAATGTGCAATCTGATACTCAATATTTTTTTGTTGAATGTGTACTTTTATGGAAATTACAGAAGAATTAGGGATTTGTTTATTGTTCTTTGACTTGGAAAAGATATATGATAGCATACCAAGAGAGGTCCTATAGG
Organism: Stylosanthes scabra; assembly: GCA_036250425.1. Lineage (NCBI taxonomy): Eukaryota > Viridiplantae > Streptophyta > Magnoliopsida > Fabales > Fabaceae > Stylosanthes > Stylosanthes scabra. Next base: position 38,913 of record JASCZI010272316.1, on the reverse strand, counting down.
AAGTTCTGGAGAAGGGAGTAAGTACAATTGAGGACATCTATCATGAGGATACAACTTTTCTGAGAATCCAAGGTGGTGTAGCAGAGGGATTTTCTATTGGTGTTGGATTACACAATGGGTCATCTCTTAGAACATTCTTGGAGGAGCTTATTGAGCATATGTAGGAACCTATAGCATGGTCATGCTTTTTGTTGATGACATTGTTCTTATAGGAGAATCGAGGGAATATTAAATGGGAAGTTAGATTTGCGGAGACAAGCTTTGGTAAGTATATGGTTTATGCATAAGTTTTATTAAGACAGTATATGGAGTGTAAGCTTAGACTGGTAAGAGGGAACTCTAAGATAGAAGTGAAAATTGGAGAAAATATCATATCACAGATCGAGAGGTTTAAGTATATTGTCTGTGTTATACAAGACAATGGAAAAATAGAGGATTGTGTAAACTCTAGAATTCAAGTGAGGTCAAAATACTGGTGCTTCGAGCTTTATATGTGACAATAAGGTACTTTTATAACTTAGTGTAGGTTTTATCACAATGTCATCAGACCGGTTATGTTGTATTGAATGGGGTTTGGCATACATTCTTTTATTTGACATATGTGACAGACTGGATAGATTTGAGCATCTCACTAGGGTGGTACATGTAACCTTTCTACTCAAAACGTTTATATCTGGCGTTATTTCATAACATTAAGTTTATAAGTTCCCATTACATCAAAGAAGCTTAATGCTTATTATCATTGTGCTTCAGCTTGAGCGGAGTGTTAGAACTTAGAATTATATTCTTGATTGGTTCAGATTCCTATGGCAGTGTATTAATCAACTACTGTTGTGCCTACGCTTTCAAGTACATGCTTTCATGACAATATATAAGCATATTTCTTAAGTTTTCCTTATGTGATTTGTTTTCTTCTTCATCTTCACAACTTAGTGACAATATCTGCTGTACCACTTCTTAGTGATAGACACTAGTATCATTCTGATTCGATGAACTTTTTCTTTGAAACATATGTTTAGCTACAAGATATTATTGGTTGTGTTGACTGATAATTGTTGTCAGGCTGTTGATATTCATTGGATTGACTTTAAGTAAATAATTGTTGGCCATTGTTCAGGTTGTATTAAAAATGAAAAGAACTCAGGTGTTCTCTTTATGTTATTTGAATATTCATTGCAATGGAGCTGCCCAACCATTTGCCTTGAGGCTCTTCAGGTAATCTTGTTAGCTAATATACATTTTCGTCATGTCTTACTGATTTGGTAGTAAGTAGGTGTAACTGGTGATGGTGCACGTAGTTGTCAAAATTTCTCTGTCGTATGTGCCTTTTCACTTCCATTTGTGTACTCTTTACATACTTTGGACAAATTTATGTTCTTTAAAAAATAGTGTAATTTTTATCTTTACTGATGGTTTATCCTGGGAGTGGCTACTGAAATAAGATAGTGTACCCAGTACTGCAAATTTGATGCTTAGGCTTTTAAATGCCAACTGTAATATGCTTTATTCTTCAATCTAATTTGTTCACTTGCTATTTGCCATGATTAGTTACACAATTAATTACACTAATGCCTGAGTGGAAAGTTCAAACCATTAGTTAATGAGTTTATGTGCTTCATTTATTGATATTTCAAGAATACATTGACATATGGTAGCTGATTCAGTATGATCTTCTGCAGGCACTGAAGGCTGTTTGCCACAATTACCCTAACATAGTCACTGCATGTTGGGAACGAGTTTCTGCAATTGTGTCTGGTTTCCTTAGTCTTGGATGCCCTGAAGTTTCTTCAAGGAAGTCAAGTGAACATGGTGGTACTCCTACTGCATCTGTCAGTGAAAAAGTTCTTACAGCTGCTATTAAGGTGACATGTTTTCCATTTACTCATTTTGCTTTATTCTTCTTAAATGCTGAACCTTCAATGATTCATTCTTTAGTTCTTTTTGTTTGTGTTATAATTTAGTAAGAAAAATATATAATAAAAAGTTTATGCACTGTAGACGAGGAATTCCATTGTTTTTTTGTGTTTATGTTTACCAAATTATGTAGTTCTTTTGTTTATTCCGGTATTGATTTTAGGATATTATTGCGTTGTTTGATCCAATTAACCAGGTCCACCTAGTTGGGCAAGAATTGCTCCAGATTGATCCCTAACCCCTGAGATGAGAAATAGACAAAAAGGGGGTTAGGGACCAATGTGGTGCAATTTTTCCAATCTCGGGGACCAAAATGGTGCGATTAGGAAGTCAGGGATCATTTTAGTGCAAATCGAGAATCTCAGGGACCAAAATGGAGTTTAACTCTTGAGCATCCACTTTGTTTTCGATTTCAGAGAGGTGATTTCTTTAATAAAAAAACTAATTGAATTCCATACGAATGTTTACGGTATAGTAGAAAGCTTGAAGTCACTAATCTATTGATATACAATATAACTATGAGATGTTAATGTTTAAATAAATAAATAAATTCTATGAGTCCATTCATGGCATTGCTGATTCAGAAGGTTCTGAATAAGCTTGCCTATTTGTATATGGTGTGTCCTCTATGATCTACATAATGATTTTAATATGTTAAAATAATAAAATCAAAACTTGACAGAGGGGTGTATTTGTTTCAACCTCTAAAAAAGTTATTCTATGGCTTGAATTATAAATATTTAAAAAAATTTCCTTTTGAAAACCTCTATTTTTTAGTTTCTACAACTACACTTGAAAACTTTTTTTTTTTTTGTGTTCTCGTTTCTAAGAAGAAAGTCTCATTGTCCTAATAAAGAAAGTATATTAGATGAAGGGTAGTTCAATGGTAATAGGTAGAGGGAGACCTAAGAAAACTGTAGGTGAAACTGAAAAGGTTTACATGTGATAATTTTTTATAGTAACAAAATGAATTATCCATGTAGTGAGGCCCTTCCCACTTGAACATGGCTTAGTTGTTAAAAGCATCTCTTTGTTTGTGAGGCACAAGTTCTTTGCTTGACATAAATGCATTTAAAATTCCTTGTTGAGATACTTCTTTTGCAGATGTTTCTTATGCGCCATGATACTATAAGTGGTTTTGCTTTAATCATAGGATAACTACCATTAATATTGGGTATCCATTAATCTTTTATAAAATTCGTAAGGTTTTGGATGAGTGTCTTCGTGTGGTATCTGGATTTCAAGGAACAGAAGATCTTTCAGATGATAAGTTGGCAGATATTCCATTTGCGTCTGATTTCGTAAGGGGGAAGAGAGTGTCATCTGCTCCATTGTATGAATTAGAATGCAAAGATGATGATCTAGTCAACTCTGAGGCATCTGAATGTGGAATTCATGAATGGTGTGAGGCTATCGAGAAGCATATGGCTTGTATCTTATGTCATTATTCTTCACTGGTAATATATCAAGAAGCTTTTTTCATTTAGATATATTGTTCAGGGTTTAGATTTGAAAGTTTGTTCATGGTAGTATGATTCATTTCAGAATTTGGAGTATAAGCTTGCTTATTGTGAAATCAATGAAATACTAAATGCTATGACCAGGATATCCATCAACTTTATATGTCAACGAGAAAATGCATGTGTAGAGAGAAAAGGCAATGGAAGTACCAAATTAGATACTTTGGGTTGTAAGCTTTTGGTTAACCGGCGTGGAAAAAATCTAAAAAATGGGCTAGGTATAATAGTATAACTAATATGTCGGTAAGGTTGATGTCATGTCATGCAAGGATGTGATAAGATTGGAAATAAGATCGGTACTCTTTATACATGAAGATAAAGTTTATATCAGGTCAAAGTCTAGCAGCAGACAAATGCCCACTTGCTAATTTTCTCAATGTTCAATATAAATTCATAACATGATTTTGGACACTATCCCCAAGTTATTAGGCATTATAATTCATAACTAAAGCTAGTATTACAAAGCATGCAGCATGGTAAGCCCAGCATCAATTTCAGTAGCAAGAGCTTGTGCTCTTGATAGAATTCTCCATATTTATTGTCTTCCATTTCTTCCACTTGAAAGGTGAGAGCTGCATCCATTACGTGTTTTGCGGGGATGACTTCTTCGGTGTTCATCTCATTCACTACGGAGAAGCAAGGCTTCATTTTGTCTTCTTTAGTAAGTTACAAATAACTCACACTCAATGCCATATTTATTTCCTTTTTCTGCTGAGCTAATGTCTTTCTTTTAAACATTTTGTAGATCAATGCTGCTATACATGATGATGTTCCATCGGTGAGGTCTGCTGCCTGTCGAGCCATTGGTGTTGTTTCATGTTTTCCTCAAGTTTGTCAGAGGTTGTACTGAAACTCGTAGAAGTAGTACCACTCTTATGATATCTTAGTTTTAAAATATTTCATATCCAATTCCTTAGATTAGCTAAAAAGTTTGCATGATCTCTGTAGTGCAGAGGTACTTGACAGGTTTATCCATGCTGTTGAGATTAACACTCGTCATACCCTAATCTCAGTAAGATTGGCCTAACTACTTACATTGTAGTAACAAGTTTCGTTATCTAAACAGGAGCTTAGTTTTTTCCTTCTTTTTTTAATGGAAAAAAAAAAAAAGGTGAGGATTACAGCTTCATGGGCTTTGGCAAATATATGTGATGCTATTCGTCACAATGTTAGCTTGGAAGATATGGGTGAGTGTTTAGTTTTGCTTGTGGGATTGCATATTCAACAATTTGGTGTCTTCTCTTTGGTAATCTATTTGCATTGGTCCCTTACTTTTAATTTTAATCGTTTGATACAGGTTCTAATTCTAACCCCGAATTGATTGTATCATTAAGTGAATGTGCTTTGCGTCTTACTGGGGATGGAGACAAGGTGGGTTGATTTATTTTCTGTATTTCGTTCAATCTCCATTCTTCTTAAGTGACGAATTTGTGATAAAGTGTCATTTTTTTAATCCATATTGGACAGTGCATTATATGACATGGCTGAGACTGTGTTTTATTTTAGAATAAATCTGTGTATATTTTTCTGTTCTAATGTTTATATTTTTCCGTGTTACTAAATGGTGTGTACAAATGTGTACAGGTACATCTAGTATTACCATTTTAGAATAAAGGGAGAAATGCACCAAAACCTATTTAATAATTCTTGAATCTTGATTCCAGTTAAATAAAGATACGATGTGAATATTTCAAGATATATTGTATTTTTAAATACTAAAATTTAACAGACACCACTAGATGCAGTTGCCCAATCAAACGCAATAGGGTTTGTTGGAAAAAGAAATGCACCAAACCCTATTTAATAATACTGGAATATTAATCTCGGTTAAATTGAATGTGACATGAGATATTCTAATATATAATATAGATATTGTTAAACACTTACTTGAATTCTAAGTTTCTAATAGACATCATTAGATGCAGTTGTCCAATCATTCTTTGTTTTATAAATTCCTTATATTTTCTCAAATACTAGGTAAAATCTAATGCGGTTAGGGCTCTTGGGTATATTTCAAGAATCTTTAAATGTTCAACATCAAAATTTCAAGACACGTCAGTGGACTATCTGGGCCCAAGGACTGAAGGCTATTCTTGTGGTCAGAATCTCATCGAGGGTCAAAGGTTTAATTCAAACCATTACCGATTGGGTTATCATGAAAATTATTGCAGATTGGAAAGGATAGTTAAGGCGCTTATTTCTTGCGTTACTACGGGGAATGTTAAGGTACCATAGTTACATTGTCATGATTGGTTTGTAAGTTTTATTTGTTGTCAATAATCTGTGTTATCTTTCCCAACTGTGACTATTTTCTTGACAGGTCCAGTGGAACGTTTGCCATGCTCTAGGCAATCTATTCCTGAACGAGACCTTAAGCTTGCAAGATATGGACTGGTAAAGACACGGCATCATTTTACCTCTTACAATTTTGTTGACATTCATGATATTAGATGCAATGGTCAATTTGATTGCACTTTTTAAATTTGTGAGAGAAAAAACAACCACCCACCCAGGAGTGTTCTCACCTTTCCATCACAATGTTTAATTTTCCTGATGTAATATACTCAGAAGGTTTAACCAAGCTTTCCAAAATCAATAAATACCAAATGGTAGCAAATTGCATGGATGACGAAGTCTTTACCACAATAAAATTTTCATATGAAATATATTTTAACGACATTTAACTAAAGAATGTGGGGTATATGGATTGAATAGATTTTACAAAGTTATTCTGCAAACCCTGGTTTCAGATGTAACCCTAATGGTTGATCTCATGTATGTAGCTATAGAATTTTGCAACCTTGTGCAATACAATAAAAGTATTGTTAAAATTGAAACAATGCATGGCAACTCTACTCTTGATCTTAACTGCAGTATTCAATAAAGATATTGTTGAATGTATATGTTTGATAAATGGCAATAATTTTGTTTCATTGTGTTTTGCTTGTGTTGTTTTCTGTAAGCTCTCCTTGTGAATATCTAATTGGTATGTGATATACTTGTTACAGAAATATAGTGGAAAATTATATTTTATAGTTTGTTTATAGGGCTTCCGATGTCTTTGGTGTTCTTCTGCAATTATTACGCGAATCATCAAATTATAAGATCAGAATACAAGCTGCAGCTGCATTGGCCGTGCCTGTGTCATTGCATGGTATAATGTTTTCTAATAATCAATTTCCATTAGTTGTTTATATTAATGTTTTTGACTGAAAGTAAGAAAGTTTACATCACAGAAAGTTAGACACTTGTTAAATATTAACTAATAAAATGTATTTATTATCTCATGCTAATTTTTCTAAGTTAAGATAATGTATTTACCCTTATACACTAAAATAAATCTATACTTAATCTTATACATTGATAAACTATACCTTGACTGTAGATTTATTGTTGAATGAAAATTGTTCCCTTAAAATTGTAAGATGGATGACTCTATCTTACATATTTTATGTTCTGTGTATTAATTTCTAAAATTTTAATAAAAGAAAAAAAATACACACTATATCTGCAATTTATTTTGTTTTTAACTCATCAATTTTGACATTGTATATACATACACAAACCCTAATTTCAACCTGTTTTTAATCAGGTCCCTTTATTCTGACAATTTTCGATTTGAAGTCAGTAGTTGAATTTAACTCATTGTT
>JASCZI010272316.1:9564-26214 GCA_036250425.1 Stylosanthes scabra | reverse complement strand
TTTATATATATATATATATATATATATATATATATATATATATATATATATATATATTTTAAATCTTCGAAACATTCTTTTATTATGAAAATTCGATCATTTTCACGATATAAAAAAATCCAAACATATTGGCTTTGTAATTGTGGGGTCAAATAACCTAACACCACGCCAAATTACTTATGGATTGATTAGCATTTAAATGAAGAAAAAATAAATAAAAAAAAAGAAAAAATTGGGAGGGAAGTAAACTCTGAAAATAAATAGATAAATGAAAGAAAATAAAAGGGAGAAGATTTAGAGGAGAATATTTGATTGATGTTTGACACCAATGTATGTTTCTATAATGTTATTCTTGGAGGAATTTGAATGATCAAATTGTGTCATGGACATGTCTTTTTAACAGTAGGGAAACTAAATGAGAAATTGTTTTGTACCTATTATTATTATTATTATTATTATTATTATTATTATTATTATTACTATTATTATTATTATTATTATTATTATTATTATTTTGGTCAACTAGGAAAGGGTTACATATTAATCTAGTTGGTCTTGGTATATATAATTAGAAAAGGGTTTAGTGATAGTCTCCTCGAAAGTGAGTTAACCTGAATAGCTGAACTTTAAACCCCAAATTGAGGAACCCTATATAATCAGCACTTCAGCAGCCCCTGCAGCGCCACGGCACGCTAACCCCCTCACGCCCTTCACGCCGCCGTCGAAGCTCTCTTACTCTCTCTCTCGCCGCACGCGCAGAGAGCTGCTTCAACGGCAAATTAACTCCGACGATTCCAACAATATGAACGTCGACGACGCCCCTTCCCATATGGATTCAACTGATTCTTCTTCACTTCAAGTAACCACTCCAAACTTCACTCTACTCTTTCTTAATTTCATTTTTAGGTTTTCGTTTTACAGAATGAAACCAAAGAATCTGAAATTAAAACTTGATACTTATTACTTCTCGTGACTGTGTTTTGGATTTTGAAGGCAAAAGACAAAGAGAAGGAGCAGCTGCTCTCAGAGAGTATGAACAAACTGCACATTGAAGGATCATCATCATCAGCTTCTGGGAATGGTTCACCTAACTTCAGAAGAAAACCGGTCATTATCATTGTTGTAGGAATGGCAGGTCATTACATTTCACCTCTTTAATTATTTAATGCTTCTTGCTTAGTTGCTCTCTTGTGCTAAAATAACAGAAAACAACATTACAAGAACCGAATTTGGAACTATATGCTTGCTTTTATTATTATTAGAAATGTTAAGGAGCTACACTATTCATCAATATTAGCCCACACTTTGAGCCAACAATTTATTTTTATACTACTAGGATTAGGGTTTATGGTTTTGAATTTAGTACTTAGGGTTTAGAATGTTGGTTTAAGTGTTGGGCAAAAATAATAAATTTTTGTTGGTCATGTAGTATTATTCTGTTATTATTATTATTTTAAATGAACAATGACTGAGAGGGAAAAAAAAAAAAACTAAATTTGTGCTTAGGTACTGGGAAAACAACATTTCTTCATAGGTTGGTTTGCCACACACAAATGTCGAACATTCGTGGTTATGTGATGAATCTCGACCCAGCTGTCATGACCCTGCCGTTTGCTGCGAACATTGATATTAGAGATACTGTGAAGTACAAAGAAGTCATGAAGCAGTTCAACCTTGGCCCTAATGGTGGAATTTTGACTTCCCTTAACTTGTTTGCTACAAAGTTTGACGAGGTAATAATTGGTTACTGATTGATGAAATATTTTGTTTTAGGGAAAAATATTCTCTAAAGTGAGGAGATTGATAAAGTGGTGGAGTAATGCTTTGATTACCTTTGAATTTGTAACTTTCATCATTTGTGAGCCTCACTATCTTGGTTCAAGGGTTATTAAAGTATTACTTTATCACTTTACCAACCTCTCCTCACTCTAGAAGAGTTTGATCTTGTTTTAGATATTACTTATTAGCTATTTACTGCCTTTTGAATTACGTGTCCTTCGTAATGCTGTTCATTCATAAATAGTAATTATAGGAATCTAGTTTCCTTGCTTCTTTTTTTACTTTTGGTTGGGGTAGCTTTTCTTGAGTGCTTTTCATCTTACTATGTTGGTTTTGCTATCAGCTCCATTTCTTAAATGCAGTTTGTGAAATGTTTTTGCTTGTCAATTTCAGGTAGTCTCTGTTATTGAGAGGCGAGCTGATCAACTCGACTATGTTCTTGTGGATACGCCTGGGCAGATTGAGATTTTCACCTGGTCTGCTTCTGGTGCTATCATTACTGAAGCATTTGCCTCCACATTTCCCACTGTAGTCACCTATGTTGTTGATACGCCTCGTTCAGAAAATCCCACCACTTTCATGAGCAACATGCTTTATGCCTGTAGTATCCTCTACAAAACCAGGTTACCACTTATCTTGGCTTTCAACAAGGTTGATGTGGCTCAACATGAATTTGCCTTGGAGGTATTCTTTAATTCTGAAGAATCTTGCATTATACTTTAATCACATATGTTGTGAAGAATAATTACTTGAGGTACACAAAATTATGGGATGTTTTGGTATGTTAGCTAGACAAAAACTAGAAATTGATTTGTGCAACAAATTATGTTTTGGCCTTTTGGTAATGTCATTGAAACTGTATAATAGATTTTTTTTGGTGTCCAAAAGAAGAAAAGCCTACCATCTAACTGTAAAATAGTTTGCTTCTTAGTTTTTTGGTTTACTGATTTTGCATCTAATGTACAAAGATGGAGAAATAATGACATTTGAGCTGTATCTATAATGATGGGATGTCATTTACTGTTCAAGTTCTTGTTTTTGTCTTTTTTTAACCAAAAAAAAATGTGCAATCCTTGATCAAAGATGATGTTAAAGTTGATTGAATTAATCACGCTAGTATTGCGTGTCTAGACTGCCTTGCATGTATAACTTTAATCAAGAGGCATTACACACTTATGCTTGATATTCATTTGCCCTTTTATGTCATCTCAGTTATTCATTGTTGGTCTCATATAGATTCACACTTTTAGCTTTCTGATAATCTTGCTATTTTGTCTGTTTTTATAGCTTCCCAACTTTACTTGGTTTATACCCTTACTTGAATTTGTTATATTTAGTGGATGGAAGATTTTGAGGCATTCCAAGCAGCAGTGAGTTCAGATCACTCGTATACATCAACCTTGACACAGAGCCTTTCTCTTGTCCTAGATGAATTCTACAAAAATTTGAGATCAGTTGGAGTTTCTGCAATTTCTGGTGCGGGTATTGAAGCCTTCTTCAAGGCTGTTGAAACTAGTGCAGAGGAATACATGGAAAACTACAAGTATTGTCTAGACTTGATAGAACTTTATTAGTCAGCTTTTATCATTATATCGCTATTAATTTAGTATTACTGCCACTGCAATTTGTTTGTACCGGTTGACGCATTAACGTTGTGATCTTTGGTTAGGGCTGATCTTGATAAAAGACGTGAAGAGAAGCAGCGATTAGAGGCAGATCGAAGGAGGGAAAACATGGATAAACTGAGGAAGGACATGGAGAAAACTGGGGGCCAAAATGTAGTCTTGAGCACTGGTTTGAAAGACAAAGAAGCAAGTAAAAGCAAAGACATGGTAAAAGAGGAAGATGAGGTTGAAGATGATGATGAAATGGATGATGATGATGATCATGATTTGGGGATATATAGTGAAGAGGAAGATGCTATTGATGAGGATGATGAGGAAATTGATGGGTTTGCTCTCTAAAGCAAATTGTATCAACCAGACTCTATTTCTCTGGAACTCTACCTTTGTATAGGACCTTGACTTTCATTTGATACATGGAATCATGAATGCAGCTTGTAGAGTTTGATTACTAATTAATCAACTATTTTGTTTCTTATATCGCTGCATTTATACAAATTTCTTTTGCTTTTTAAATATGATACTAATTTCTAATAATTGTTTGTAGGTAAATTATTAGATTTTAATTGTAATTGACCAGGTCCGATCCGTAATATAATTGAACTCAATTTTTTTTTTGACAAGTATGTTGTTTGCTACAAACTTCGAAAGAAAACGGCTATAGCTCCTGCATTGTAATTTGGTGTAAATAGAATGGTTTAAGTAGATCGAACCTTCTGTTTTCTTATGACTTTTTCCGATTGGGGAACATGGTTAATTGGATGAACTTTTTTCCTTGGAAAAGAAGTTACTAATTATACATATGAATATTGAGATACTTGTAAGGTTTAATTATTCTATCGTTTTTATAGTTTTTATCAAATTTATAATTAAACTCTTATATTTTATAAATAACATTGCTGCAAAATTCATATTAGAAATTTTTTAGGGAGTAAATAATTAAGTTATTATTAAAAATTAAATTAAAAATACATTGCTTTTAAATAGGTTGGTTTTTAAGACTTTTTCTTTTTTAATTTAGTCTTTATATAAATTTTTATTTTATAATTAAGTAAAAAAAAATTAGAATTAACAAAATATTTCGTTCCCAAATCGAAATATTTCATAATTTAAGGTTAAGTTTCTAAAAGTGAAGTCCTTACTTTCAGAGTTTTAAAATAGTATTCTCCATTTTCTTTTTCGCACTTCAAAGGAAAAGATTGAGTTTTTTTTAAGTGTGAAAAAGAGTGATTTACATGGAAATATAAAAATCATCTTTTCTTCTAGCTTTTTAAGTCACATCTTAAAAAAATTAGTAATACATTTAAAAATATAATGCTTTTATAACATATTCAAATCTAATCATTTAATTTACATCCAAGGGTCAAAATGAAAAATAAGAGGATATCACTTTTAATAATTTAGTCCTTAGTTATAGAATATTGTTATTGAAAAATGAGATATTTCGTTAACATTTTTTTATCACCACAAAGATCATTTAATTACAATAAGGCTCAAGGAGTAGCAGAGTAATTTAACCAATTCTTTCTTACTTCTTCGATCCAGGTTCTGCAGCTCTTTGGATGAGTGTCAATGGCAATGTCCTTGACTGCACTATCATTTTCCATTCTAATCTTTAGTTCTGTCATTTTGAATTCTCTATTGTTCAATTCTATCTCTACTTAATTCATTGTTTCATTGACTATCACAGATTTGTACCACATTGATTGTGAAATATACCATTACAGTTTTAGATTTATATCCTGTTAATTTCACCCTTATCATACACTGTCAAACTATATAAGCTACCACTTATCTGCTTTTCTGGCCATTTACATATCACCTAATTGTTTTGATTTCATTAGAATTGTTATCATAACAAGCATGTCATCTACATAGATAAGAATATATCTTAATTGTTTTGATAAATATGGTATGGTGAATGAATGAAGGAAACCAAATGAGAGCAACTGAAATAAAATTATAGTTATATATCAAGAATTTGTTTCAACATCTTTGCTTAGAAGATAGAGCTTAAAAAAAATTACAATAAGAAGGCAACGGGAACAAGAGGTATTAACCAAGGTGAGCAAATGTATTCACAATGGCCATATAGAGGGATTAGTCTACTAAGGAAGAGTGTATGGTTTTTTTTATATGTTAGTGACATGTATTAGAAGTTGAAACATATAGAAGAGATGTTGTAGTTGTGAGAGTTTGTAAGTTATTATTTGGTTAAAAAAATATATTTTTTTGATAAAAAAGTTTTTTTTTTATGTTTTTTAGCGTGTTTGGATAATTTCTAATAGTAAAAGTAAAAGCACTAATAAAATCAGGCTTGGTTTGGTAAAGCTTTTTGGAGAGGTGCTAAAGCTTTTCAAAAGCATAAGCACCTCGTTTTGTGTTTGGTAAATAAAAAAGAAGATGTGCTTGTGCTTGCGGTTTTTAAAAAATGGGGGTGCTTTTGAAAGCACCTAAGGGGAGCTTTTTAAAGATAACTTGTGCTTTCAAAATTAAAAAATCAAATATAACCTCATTTATTAATAAATATCCACATTTATTATTATATATATATATATATCTATTATGTTTTTTTTTTTAATTTTAAACGTCATTTTACAAAACATAATTATTGTTGCTTGTGCTTATTAAAAGACATTTTTTATTTGATTTTATCAAATACATGTGCTATGACTTTTTAAAAGCTATCTTTTAAAAGACAATTTTTATAAGTTACTTTAAAAAAGTAAAAGCTTTACCAAACCAACTCTCAGTTCAAAATATGTTTTTTATATCTTTTTGAAAGATCTTTTTTATTCGAAAAAAATATTTTAACGTAGTAAAGAAATAAAAAAATACTTTTACATTGTTAAACCAAACATAATTCATAAATAAAAAAATATTATTATATGAGATATCCAAATATATAATTACTTTTACTTTTGCAAAAAATCCTTAAAAGAATAATTCGAAAGAAAATCTTTTATGAAAAAATCACCCAAACATACCAAAAAAAAAGGTTTTTTTAAAAAAGGATAATCCCAAAAAAATATTAATAGTTATCGAGTATCTCTTTACTTGATATCTCTCTGATCCATATTTAGTAAGAGTGGATTAAACTTTATTATTATTTAGTGAAAATGTTTTTACTCCAATAAATGAGTCAACTTAACTACTTTGGATAGATTTAAAATCTTTCAATACATTATAACCGCTTTAGTGGTTTAAAAATTTCTCCTTTTCTTACAGGAAAAAAAAAAAAAAGTAAACACTGCTACGATATGTTGAACTGCTACGATATTTAGTAATGTAGTTAGGAATTTGGAAAGGGACACTTATTAGTCCACCTTCTCATTTTGTGATTTAAAGTAGTAAAAGACCTATTCTTTCTTTTTATTATATTATTATGTTATCATTCACAAAGTAATAATATTCTTACTTCATGAAAATTCTTAATTTGCTGGCTACAGAGCCGAAACTTCGAGATTATTTTTCAAATTGTTCAATATTCCACAGAATTAATAAAAAGAGATAAATAAAAAGGTGTATCTTATATATACTTTTCTTTTTTATTTAATTAATGTATTTTTATTTTATATTCAAATATATAGCAGAAATGATATATGATCTTGATCGGTAAAGACTTATGAACTTTAAGTATTTATTGTTACGATCACGGTACTTATTAAATATATCATAACATATCGATATCTTTTCCAAGTAAAAACTAACAATAATGCTACACATTCAAGCAATTTCACCAACTAAGTTCAATCAAGTATTTTTAATCTACTTTCATCCAAATAGCATGAAAACACATGCTCTCCTCCCAATTCAAAATACGCTCACTTCTCTTTCAATTTCTCAGCAACAACTCTTCCCCCACCTCATCCTCCTCCTCTTCCTCCTTCTCCTTTTCCCTGCTACTATACTGCTACCGCCGTCGTCGTTGTCGCCGCCGCCGTCATTGCTACCACCACCATTTTCGTAATCGTCGTCGTCTTCTTCTTCTTCTTCTTCTTCTCCACTATTACGTTGTTGCTGCTATTGTTCATGTTGTTGTTGTTGCTGATGATGATTAGAATTTCATGAAAAATAGAAACAAATTTTCATAAAAAACAGAAACGGATTTTGAAGCAAAACAGAAACGGATTTTGTAGCAAAATAGAAACGAATTTTTATATAAAAACTGAATTGGATTTTGAAGTAAAACAGAAACGGATTTTGAAGCAAAACAGAAACAGATTTTGAAGCAAAACAGAAACGAATTTTTATATAAAAACTGAATTGGATTTTGAAATAAAACAGAAATGGATTTTGAAGCAAAACAGAAACGGATTTTGAAGCAAAACATAAATGGATTTTCACAAAAACAGAAATGGAATTGCATGAAAAACAGAAACAGATTTTAATGAAAATAGAAACAGATTTTCATGAAAAACAGAAACGGATTTTCAAGAAAAATAGAAACGAATTTTCTTTTTTTTTTTTCTTCTTCTTCCTTCTGCTCCTCTTCCTCTTCCTTCGTCGTCGTCGTCATCATCATCATCATCATCATCATCATCTTCTTCTTCTTCTTCTTCTTCTTCTTCTTCTTCTTCTTCTTCTTCTTCTGTGTTCCTCTTCATCATCCTTCCCCTCCTCCTCTGTTATATTTCTTTTTCTTCCTATTCTTCTGTAATTTCAATGTTGTTATCATCATCATCCTCCTCTTCCTTATCGCTGCTGTCGTCGCTGCTGTCTTCTCCTTCTCTATTGTCATCATCATTGTCCTCCTCCTCCTTCTCGCCCTCCTCTTCTTTGTTGTTGCTGCCGATGCCATTGCTATCGCCGTCATCGTCATCGGAAAAGAAGTAAGAGTTGACAGAGAAGAAGTAGAAGAAGAATGATGAGAAGAGGAGGAGGAAGAAGAAGAGGAGGAGGAAGAAGAAGGAGAAAGAGAAAGAGAAGGAGAAGGAGAAGCTGTAGATCCAGAAGGAGGAAGAAGAAGCTGCTGCAAAAACTGACGTGAAAGACGCCCGTGTGGTTTTGGAGCTTGGTTGGACTTGGTTACTAAAAATGCTTGGTTATATATAATTATTGAAAAACTAATTTGAAGCAAAGTACAATAACATTTGATGGTTATATATATTTGATAGGGTAAAATTTCATGTATACGTCCATTCCAAAAAAAAAACTCTTTTTTTTTAATTCAACTTTTTTATACTAAACTTAATTATTTCTGTACTTAAAATTTATATATTAAATTTTAGGGTAATATTAGATGTACCATTGTACACACATGTACACACCATTTAGTAATACAAAAAATATAAACATTAGCACAGAAAAATGTAAATTTATGTGCTAATGTTCACATTTTTCTGTGTTGTTAAATGGTGTATACATGTGTGTACAATGATACACGTAGGTTTATTCTAAATTTTATTATTTCTATGCTTGTATGCTTAACGTGTTTGTCTATTATGTATAAAAATACATGAATGAATGCATAAATGTATATGCGTCGCCTAGATTTATTTTATTTGATATTATTTGAATTAACTAACAATAATTAACAAAAGAAATCAATAATTGTTTTTTCTTAGAAAACTTTTATATCCATTGAACAATGTTATAGGATTAATAAAAAATTTTCTTCCCGATACATTCATCGCTCACAAGATTTTCGGAGGGAGATGAGGGAGCAATCATATAGCAAGAAATAAAACATAAGAATACAATCAATCTAAAATCCCCTAAAACATAAAACATAAACCACTTTCGTCACACCAAAATTGTTAAAGGTACTCCGCCTTCTTTCTCAATTAGTTAATTCTTCTTATGCTTTCATCTTTTTAGCTCACTTCTGATTTCCATAACCAACCAACACACCCAAAATACAATTCTCATTCTTTAATTCAAACTCCATTAATATCACCTGAACAAGTATTAGAATGTGAATCATACCAACACATATATCCATCAACTCAATCTAATAGTGTCCACGTCTCCTTTTCCGTCAAAACTCCAACATTTTACAATTTCACTTTTATCTATAATTAAATAACATGCCTGATTTGAGTATTCTCCCTTGCAAAGAGTGTCTTTAAAGTCCTTACTTTCTTCCTCCCTTGATGATCACCTTCTGCACCACCTCTCAGGGATGGAGCTAGAGTAGATGCTAGATGAGGGCCAAAAATTAGTTTCTAAGTGAAAAGATGTTAAATTAAAAATTTTAGGGGGTTAAATTTAAATTTTGGTATAAATTACACTAAATAATTATAGGTTGGGTGGGGCCATTGCCTCCTTACAATGTATGAAGCTCCGCCTCTGCCACCTCTATTCTTCATTTTCGCATCAGGCTTCATGATGAATGCATTAAGAACGACATCTTCATCGCAGGATTAAAAAATCATGCCACCGTCTTCATAAGTCTCCTTTGTAATTATCGCTTCCTTTATCTCAAAGGATCTTGATTGTTGGATTTCATCCTTATTTTCATCACCAGGACATGCGCTTGTTTTGTGGACTTTGTGATTTGTGTGTGTTCCTTCGTCCACTAAATCCTTTTCATTTCTTTTTATCAATTCCCCCTCCAATTTTAGATCCATGTACATATATTCCAGATGAGCAAGGACTAAATCCAGAAGAGAATGGATAACTACTGCTTGAATCCTTTTGGTTATTTAGATTACTCTCAATATTATCAATTTATTTCTTTTATAGACCATCTTTATCTTCCTTTATTAATTTCTCCATCCACATTTTCTAGGTCATGTACTCCACCTACTTTTTTATATTCTCCACCCAATTCGAGTTCGTTATATGGCGATATAAGACCCATATTAGTCTATTCTATATTCACTTCAGAATAACCAAAATCATCTATCCCTTCAATATTTAAAAATATAACGTTAACCTACTAATTAAAAGTATTGAAAGTTACTGGACTAAAATAAATTGAAAAAAAAAAGCTCAAGGATCAATAAAAAATTGTAAGACAAAGCTACTGGCAAATAACTTTAATTTATATGAGTAGCTTCTACATTTTGCTTGTGTTTTAAAACTTTCTTTTCATTCTTTGATAAAAAGGAAATTGCTACTTGACTAAGTGTTGAAAAAAATAATAATAAATGAGAAAATTAATGTAAGAAACTATTAAAGAGATTTAATTATTAAAAAGGATCTATTATACTAAAATTTTTAAAAAGAATTAATTTAAGTAATATTTAAAGAGAATGATCAAATCTACTTTTATAAAAAGACAAAAATATTATTAGGTTTTTTCATTTATTTTCTTCTTGCAATTCTAATTTCTTTCTAATAATTTATCATACTAAAATTCTTATTGTTATACATTTATCTTTCATAATAATTCTTATTGTGTTGATTATGTAACCCTCTTCTATAATTCAGTCAATATTAATCAATAATTTGTGTTGGTTGTTTTATTTTTTTAGGTTTCAGATATTCTATTTCTAAAACAAATATATGGAGTTATATTTATATTTGATTTTCTGAAATTCTTGATTATATCGACATTCTATTTTTAACATTTTAAAATTCTTTTTAAAATCTGATTTGTTAATTAATTTATTGATTAAAACAATATTAATTACTTATAATCTTTATATGTACATAACATGATTAACTAACAAATGATTCTTGGCTCTTGCCCAAAAATCTATATGATAGATGGAATGGGAAAAGGAGAATAGGAGGGAGGAAGTGAGGAACCAACCTCCAAACTTCCACAAAAATCTATATGTATATGTTTATAACATGTGTATGCGTATGTGCATATAAACCAAAACCAAAACCAAAACCTTTGACGCACAAAATCAAAACCAAGGTATATACTATGTAATTCTACTATTTAATCGAATCAAATAAACAAAATCTATGATGAGCAAGCATGATCCTACTATCGTGTTTGAAGGACAATTAAGTACTAACTACGGATTTCCATAGAGACAGTCAGAAAATTCAAACGCTTTTACTCTTTTTATTTTTCTCATTCTTGTTCTTTCATTCTTGTCTTCCCTATTGAAAGTACCTCCGTATTTTCTTCAGGTCCACGTGGACTACTTACTTTTACATTGAATTTCAAACTCTAGAATAAACAAATTAAATAATCACATTAATGGGTCTTCATCAATGAAATCACTTTAATTTTCCTCCAAAATTTACGTATATATACCCCATCACATCCTCGCTAAATTTCCCATCAATATAAACAACAATTAAAAATTCTCTCCCTCCTACCCCCTTAAAAGTTTCTAATTAAATAAATCCATACATCATAATCATATATAAAAAGCACCCAAAAACGGTGTTACTTAGTTACCCATTATTTAACACAATTATTTCATATAAACTAAGTAAGGAAAGTCATGCAGCGTTTGCCAGCAACGTTGTACCGAAAGGTTGCTCGTCCGGCGTGTGACGTGTTCATCAACCACCGTGGGATCGACACGAAGCGAAACATCGCCGGGCTGTTGTACGACAGCCTCACAAGAAATGGGGTGAGGGCTTTCTTGGACAGCAAGAATATGAAGCCCGGGGATAGACTCTTTGATCATATTGATAGGGCTATCCTTGGTTGCAAGGTTGGTGTCGCCGTCTTCTCCCCTAGCTATTGCGACTCTTATTTTTGTCTCCATGAGCTCGCTCTGCTCATGGAGTCCAGAAAGAGAGTCGTTCCTATCTTTTTCGATGTTAAGCCTTCCAACCTTTTGGTTAAGGACAATGGTACTTGTCCTTCTAAAGAACTTCGGAGGTTTCGCTTAGCACTCGAAGAAGCTAAAAACACCGTTGGAATAACATTTGATTCTTCTACAGGGTAAGTAAATTATTCTATTTAAGTATTTATAATCGAGATCAACTACTAAAATCACTTTAACATCATTATTTGTAAAATACATAAAATTTTCATATAATTTATATGTTTTATCCCTTCTTTCTCCTTAACTAGCTGGTAGCTTTTTCTATCTCATCATGATAGTGATGTCTAATTTGTTGAAAATTAAACACGTTTTCATTTTCTCAAATGTTTATTCATGTTGGGTAGTTGTGGTTTAGTTATTTAAACTTGTATTTTCTTTTAATTAATTTTCAGGGATTGGTCGGAGCTGTTAAGGGATGCTTCAGATGCAGTAATGGTGAACTTGATGGAGGTGGAGGAAGAAAGGAATCGCATGATGATGATGAAGATGAGGGTGTAATTGTCAATACATTCCTCATTCATTCATTCATTTTCAGTGTTCCTTCATTATTCTTCAACCATGGATAGATATATAGAAAAAATATAATATAATAATAACACAAAAAAAAAACATTATTCTTTTATTTTTTGGAAGTGTATGGGTAATTGAAACCATATGCTCCCTAGGTATATAACATGCATTATATATGTAACTTTATTAGTTTCAATATTCTTTGGCCTGAATTACCTTTAATTTGTTTAGGCTTCAATTCATTTGTATTACCAAATTCATTCTTTATCATTCTTTAATTTATTTTAGGTAGTTTAATTTTATGCTATCTAAATTGTAACACTACTTCAATAATTCGTTTGAAGATATGTGAACTCATCCCATTTGATGTATCAGTCTTCTGCCCATAATAATAACAATAATATTTCAAGGTGTTAAATTCTATAAACTTTAGATCCACATACTCTCCAACTTTTATATATATAATAATCCTGTATTATTATGGAAACATATATCCAACTTTTACATGTACTTAATTACTTGCTAGCAAGTCAACAAAAAAAAAAATACTTGCTAGCCAGTACTTACTTTAGCTTGTAAATGTCTATGTATTTATTTTGAGTAATGTTAGGAACTAACGTTAGGGGATCAATAGGGAGCCAATGAGTTTAATTAGAGAAATAGTGGGTGATAAAAGGAAAAAGAAAAAAAAAAAAATTAATATTGACTAGCAAGACTTTCTCAATAGAAAATTATTATTTTAGTCCCTAATATTTATAAAAGTACCTATGAATTCTGGTTTAACTAGGATCACAACCATGCATGTATTGAAGAGTAGCCTTTATGGCGAAGAACTCTTCAACAAAGTTATAGTTTAGAGTCACCTCTTCACTTTGACTATGTGCTTTATGAGAAGAACTTCGAACGATAAACCACACCTTCGAGGAGCTATACGTGGGAAAAATGTTACGTTACTAAAAAATAATTAAAAAATATTAATAAATCATAGGTTTTATCTATCTTATACTTTAAGGTTGCATTTGGAAGAGACAGATTGGAAGACTGATACCGAAAGAATTAGACTGAAAGACTGAGATTGAATTAAATTTATTATTGTGTTTGATTTAAAATTTATTAAAAAATAGATACTGAGAGGTGAATATTGAATTAAGTCAACAAATAAGAAACATATGCTAATATTGAAAAGTTTAATGCTGAGTGAGAGTATTTAAGTAAATGAATATTATTAAAGTTTCAGTCTCAGTTCCTAGTCACACAGTCCTTCCTAATTAGAGGTATTAAAAATATTGAAATTTTGGAGACTGAGACTAAAACTTTAGTTCCAATTCATGTCCAACAGACATAATACTGAGTCTCAATCTCTGAGTTCCAGTCTCAATTCCAGTGTCACTAACCAAATGCTACATAAGAATATATATTAAGATTATAAATTAAAAATTTTTTCATTGGAAATTAAAAAATTTAAATTTTTAATGTATTTATTTTATTTTTATTAAATGTAAGTATTTATTTTATTTTTATTAAATGTAAACATTTAAAATGTTTCGTTAATAGTTATCATATGCCCTTAGGGCATGACTAAACCTTAAATCATAATAAATAGTTACCACATCTTAATGACATTTTATTAATTTTTATGATTTTTGTACTCTTTTATTATTTGATTTAATGATAACCTTCTTTTTTCTTGTTACCACAAATTGTACTACTGTCTTATAACATTGGAAGTATGGAAGTTTGATTTCAATAATCACAAGATGATGAGAAGTGTTAAGAAGATGTCACAATTATGGAAGTTTCAACGATGATTAAGAGTCTTCCTTTTCTTTATTCTGATTTTTTAAATCAAGTAAAGTTCAAAGACCTTTTCTTTTCCCATTCTTTAATTTCTTTTATAGAGCAAAATAAACGCCAAACGAAGTTTAAAGTAGTGTATACTCATTTTAGTAAGATAAATAAATTAGTATTAAAGAAATCAAAATTTTATAAGTCAGAATAACATAAAAATTATATTATATATTGATTTTTCAATAAATTTAGAATGAGGGATAAAAGTTTCAATATTGCTCATATATATAGCTTTGAATGTAGACCACAAGAATGTTAATGAAAATTTCCTTGAAAGTTCATTTGAAAGTTAAGCTAAAATTCAAGTAGTGAAAATTAAGGAATATATAGCACTACTTAAAACATTTCCATTTCCCCCAACACGCTTCTAAAAGAAAAGAAAATGCATTATTAGCCCGCCGACAAATTAAAAACAAAAAGAGAAAAAAGGTTTAAATGCTATACGCATGCAATTGGGAGCTTTAATTCCTTTTTACGATTGAAATTAAATAAAATAAAAATTCAATTGTCAAAAAAAAAAAAAAAATCAATCCACGGGGTCGTGTCCAAATTTATGAGACACGAATTTAATTATGAGATTCTAACTGTTTTTCATGATTCATGTGAAGGTAAACTAAACTTTGAAAACGAAACGATGAAAACGAAATTAAACACACATATACCAACAAACAACATGCTCCTTGATTAGTCCTTTCAATTCAATTTTGTTTTCAAATTTTCAGTTTCTCACTCTCTTTCTTTTCTTTTTTCCTTTTTTTTTTTTTCTCTTTGACCTTAGCTTATCCAATTTATAGTAGATAGACAAATTAGAAAAAAAACTAAATGTATAAGTATTTTTATCATCCAAACTCGTCTAAATATTTTTATTTCGGTACTGAACTTCAATTTTTCTGTATAATATGTAAGTATGTAACTAATTTTTTTAATCGTTCCTAATTTTGTTGTTGTGTATAAATAATTTTTATGTTGTGTTTTAATATTTTTGTGTTATACTTGTATGTTTTAATTAGGATGAATAAAACACTTGTATCGGTAACATTATCCAACAAATTAAATATAACAATTTATATAAAGGTCAATGATCAAATTGGTAACAGAAAGATGTGTCATTCTCCAAATTCATTTTTAAAAAAATTTATTAATTAAATTAATTCTTTAATTTAAATATTACAAATTATTTAAATTTGTCATCTCATCCTCCACCATTAATAGTGTTCACTAACAATGGATAGATTTTTATAAGAATATATACTCAAATTAGTCCTCAGAATTTTAAAGTGGACGTTTTGATTCCTAACAAAAATTAATTATCAGATTAGTTTTCAACGTTAGTAAATATCAGATATTTTAGTTCCTAACAAAATTAATTATCAGATTTGTCCCCAACGTTAGTAGCTGTCAGACACTTTAGTACTTTTTTTATCTTTTTCGTTAATCATTAACGATCCGATTCAACATGATACATGAAATTGTATAGTCACACATTAAGCTAAGCTTTAGATGGATCAAGTATTTTCACGTACCACATCGAATCGAACTGCTAATAGTTGATAAAGAAGATGAAAAAAAGACTAAAATGTCTAATGTCCACTAATGTTGGTAATTAATTTTGTTAGAGACCAAAATATCTAACGTCTACTAACATTAATGACTAATCTGATAATTAATTTTTGTTAGAGATTGAAATGTCTAAATTAGGTATATATTCTTTTTATAAAGATATCTAGTAATCATCATTCAATTGCATATGTGAGGTGTCCTATAAATTAATGTTTCACATTATCAATCGTAAATAAAAATTGGTAACAGAATAATAACAGAAAGATAAATTTGATTA
Source organism: Stylosanthes scabra (assembly GCA_036250425.1). NCBI lineage: Eukaryota > Viridiplantae > Streptophyta > Magnoliopsida > Fabales > Fabaceae > Stylosanthes > Stylosanthes scabra. Next base: position 9,931 of record JASCZI010272316.1, on the reverse strand, counting down.
ATTTATAATTTTTAGAGAAATAATTTAATGGATAAAATCACAACATGTATTTCATACGTTACGTTATGGATTATGGATTTATGATCACCGGCCACACCTCCTTCCTGCATGCAAAACAAATAAGACTTGGCTTCTTAATCGGTTATTTTCTTTTACCTGTACATTCTACAGCTTGAATCATTCTTGATTGAATATATACATGACTTTTGACCTGTGCTAAATTCTTTCCCTAATTCCATGAAATGAGAAATTAAAATAATGCCAAATAAATTAAGAGAAAATGACACTCATCTCTCTTCTGTATTTATAAAGTGTATATTATCCTCTTATTTATTTATAAAATGTACACTCTCTTCTTCTACAAAAA
>JASCZI010272315.1:29168-42346 GCA_036250425.1 Stylosanthes scabra | reverse complement strand
GCAGACCATCCATGAGGTGGTTAAACGAGACCTAAACGTCAACGGTCTATCTGTAGACATGATACATGATAGAGCACAATGGCGTCGTTTGATCCATGTAGCCGACACCACCTAGTGGGATAAGGCTTTGTTGTTGTTGTTGTTGTTGTTGTTTCTCGGCAATTTATATGGCCGCTAAAAGCAATTTTAAAATTATAATTATTTTAATTTTTAGTCGCCATTATTATTGCCACTAAAACCTTAAAGACATTTTTAAATTATATTGTACTCATTTTTCCCCATAATTTCAAAATTATATTTCCCAACAATTATTATTATTTGTACATAATATAAATATACTCAAATTAATTTCTACAAAATAAAATATTTTATTAAATTACAATATCATCAATAAAAAGTCTATACAAATAGGTAGTAGGTTTCACACCTTCTGTAGATGTATTTGTAGATGTATTTCTCTATGACAGTTACACTTAATGAACAATTATTTCCAACAAAGAACACCTATAATTACAAGTATTAATAGACTAAATTGGCAAATCATCATCCAAGAAACTCGGCTGCCATGATCAACATTGCATTGGCTTGGAAAGAACAATGAGTTATCACAGTAGAAAAGAGCTTCACTGTTCAACTAATCAAGAACAGATTAAAAACTAATTGCAAATTATGTCATCTAAAACGATATTTACATATTCATTATAAAAATAACTGGCCACACTACTGAAAGAAAAAAAAAAATACATGCATAAATGAAATTCAAGAGTTCTTGTCTTCTACTGTGATAGTATTAATCATAAATATGCAAAACAGATGGAGTATAAAATTGTATTATGAATTTATAATGACCATTAAAACAAATAATATGACTTACCAAGTGTGAAGGGGACTATATAAAGCAAAGCTGATTGGCCATGTCCATCCATCAAGTTCAATGCCACATATATGATGAGGAGACCTGCGAACCAAAACGAATGGAAGTCAAGGAATATGTAAAATAATAATTTCTGCATGCAAATATACGAACATAAGGAAGAAAAATGTAGTTCTAACCAATCATACCTTTGAAGATATCAATAGAATAACCAATCTTAATACATTTTTGTTCTAATTCATGAACATTTTTTAGTTTTACTGACGTCAAGAGTTCAGATCTGTTCCTGAAACTGAGATACTAACTGCTAGAACAGCTTGTGCAATCTTTCTTGCCTGCCTAGCTTTTTCGCCTCTCTAAGATCACACAGATATCGATTGACAATCACAGAGTCCCACCGTTGCTGATGTGCTGCATCAATCTCCTCTGGCAAGCTCTTTGCAACATTGGAGATTAAGTTATCTGCATATGCAAAAACAAGCAAATTAAACATTGTTATAACGAGTAACAAGTCAAAAGTGCCAAACTAGGAGGTAGAATACCAGTAAACTTCTTTCTTGCAACTGGATTCTGCAATAATCTATGCTGTATAAATATAAGTCCCCTTCCACTTCATCTTCCGATGAAAATTCCAAAAGTTCCATTTTTCCAGAGCCATCAACTGCTTTGTATTTCCTTGATTAGGCTTGGAAATACCAGTGCACATTAATTGCTGATTCCCAGTACTTGAGCAGCAACTAGACCCAGCAGAGTTGACCAAAGTAGAAATATTCTTCTCCCTTGGACCTGCTAGGTGAGGAACGTATTAGACATTGAAAAAAGATTATACAGAACACTAAGTAGTAAGTAGCAGTCTTGCACTTAATATGTAGTCATTCTAATTGACATGTCTCATACCACAGCGTCATAAAAAATTACAAATGTCCCCTAGGATATCCAAATCTATCTCACCTGAAATATCCTCCAAGTTCACCCAGTATGAATCTGCAACAACTTCTTGATGGATGGGTGAATATAGCTAGAGCTAGCTTCCACTTTTCTGCATTGAAAATTGTGAAAGGCATCACCTTTTAAATGAGAAATCCAGCCTACTTGAATCAAATGGAAAATAAGAGATTACCTACTAAGATACAATTCTACAAACCAAAATCAATATTAGAGAGTAAAATATAAAATACAGAAAGCTATAAGTTCAAATAGATAAATCAAGTAATTAATTCAAAGCACATACACCTGAGACTAGTTATGAGACAACCTCTAATGCTTTGAGGGCTGGGAATAACACTTGAAACCACCTTGCTTCTACTTGTTACTGCTTACTAAAGCTCCTGAAGCCGTGTCATGCACTGATTCACCCTAAATTAATCAATCAATTAATTAAATAAACTATAACCCTAAATCAGATTATAAATTATAAACCTTAAATCAATGAATCATAAACCCTAAATTCACCTCTCTCTTTCTGACTAAATCAAAATCACAACATCAAGTAACGTAAATTAGAAATTAGTGTATCAACTAATTAACATTACAAGAATTAGGATTGAAAATTAGGTTAATAGAAAGTGGAATTGGAGGAACATACCGCAACAGTTCTCCTCCGGCAGCACTGTGTGAGGCGCATACAGTAGCAATTCCGGCGACCTCCTTCGACGGCCTCCGTCTCCGGCGATGAGCTTCCCCTGCTTCATCGCAGGTGGATTCTCCTTCTTCTATCGTGGAGTCTCTCTCTCTCGTCACTCTCCCTCTCGATTCCGTCTTGTCTCTCTATTTCAAACTCCGATCCCTCTTCTACGATGCTCCCTCTCTCTCGTTTTTCTGACGAAAGCGGTAGGCGGCGAAAGTGGTAGAGAGGCATACCAAACCCACAGAGAGGAGGAGGCGGTGGAGTAGAGGGCGGAGAAGAAGAAATTGCTAAAAAGAGGGGAGAAGAACGAAAGCAACGCATAAAGAAAGAAAGAGAATAGTACAGTTATTAATTAAGATACCAGTTAGACTGTTAGAGTAATTTTTTTTTTGGTGTCTAGACTGTTATAGTAATTAGTTCATTTTAAACAATTTTAGATTTTTTTAGTGGCCATCATAGTTGTAAGAACCGAACCGGTCATCGAACTGGTCAGCCTACGGAGTCAGAGGTTCAACCGTGGAGTCGGGGGTTGAACCGCTGAACCGGTCTCAAATGCGCAAAAACATAAATTACGAAAAATTTAACATTACAACTTGAAATACATGTCTTTTTAACTGTCATAAAAGTCTAAATTCCAAATAATAACTAATACTAAAATACTAAGATACAAGATATTTTAACAGTTAACACAAGAACACACCAAATTACGAGCATACAACATCCATCAAAGCATAAAGTTATAAACTATGCACAAGGAGTAATTTCAAAGTCCACATGTCATTCTTCATCGGACATATTTGTAGCTTGAATGTCTTCATTTTGATTTGCATTTTTCATAGAATTATTAGGTGCAACATCTTGAAATTGATAACCTTCTTTCCTCTGTGATTAATAAATAATAACCTTCTCACTATAAATTGAGGCATCAGGAGTTGATCTTTGTTCTTGAGATAGTGTTGAAGATTGTGTTTGTGAAGAATCCATCTTAAACTTTATAACCCTGTCCAAATTAAATTCAATCAATAACATGTAACACTATCTATAAGCATTATCCAACAAGGCAACAACAGAACAAAAGCATTGTCTCCAGCAGTCCAACAAGGCAACAATAGAACAAAATTTGTAAAAAAAAAAATAGAGAATGCAGACGAACCATTAATCTGGAAACACAAACAAGCATACACAAATATATAATTCAAATTTCAGTGTCTCCAACCATAGGAACCAACAATCTGGAAAATTAAAAAAGGCAATGTAGAAACAGCAAATAGAAATTAATAATTCATCACAAGCAAGCATACCAGTCACAGGCGACGGTGACTCCGACTCAACTGCAGAGGAAACGATGGAAGAATAACAGAGATGCTCTGCGACGGTGGAAGCTGGGTGACAGTGGCGGAAACTCGACGACTGTGGCCGGCAGAAACGCGACAATGGCAGAGTGAGAGTGATGGACAGGGACGACTCGCGGCAACGGCAGCAAGGCTGAAGAACGGAGTAGCCGGCGGTGGTTCGGAAGCTCGGCAACGGTGAAGTAGGGCGACAAGGAAGAGAATGGAATCACGGCCCCGAGGACAGGAGTGCCGGCGGTGAGGTCTACGGTGGCGGCGATGAGAATGAATATAGTGGTGAGAGATGATGCATGATTGAGGTGCGGCGCAGAAGGGAAATGCAAATGTGGAAGGGACGGTTAGTGTTATTAGGGATTTAGGTTAGTGTTTTTTTTTTAATATATATAAAAGACTAAACAGGCCGATCCAATTGGAGTCATCGGTTTTATACTAAATCGGCCGGTCCAATCCGAGTGAAAACGATTCTCATGCATAAACGATCCTTTAGCTTGCTCGAACCGGTGGAGGGTCCGGTTCCCGGTTGGACCGGTCCGACCGACCGGTTCGGTCCGGTCCGGTTTTTACAACTATGGTGGCCGTAGTTAATAATTGCCTCTGTAAAATATAGTATTACCGGCAAATATGCAATTGCCACCAAAACATTGAGATAACATAATGTACAGCGGCCATAGTCCTATTGTCATTAAAAGTTTGTCGGTAAACATTATTTTTCTTGTAGTGGAGGAATAGATTGTTGAGATTCAAGTGTGAGAGGTTAGTTCCGAGAATAAAGAGAAGTGATAAGTTTATAAAATGAAAGGCACATTTATTTAATATCTTAAGGTTTAGAGTTAGATCTGGTGTATTCTTATCTTATATTTCCTCACTTGGTTCCTCCTTAAAATCTCCGTAATAATTTTGCTCCTCACAATGGCCCAATACATGCTATAGTGAATAATAGAATGACGAAGAGAAGAAGATTTTTCTTAATAAATGATTGGATGTTAATCATATAAAATATATTTTTTTATTAATTTTAAAGATAAAAGTAACGCTTTCTTCATTTCATACATACTAAAACTTCTTCACTATAAAATTATTCATACATTATTGGACTACTTTGAATCAAACGAAATTTTGGTCTCCGGCCGTGAGACTGGTTCATACCCAATATAGTAAGTTGAAACCAACAATTCAAATCAATTCTAGTATTATGTTTTCTCAAGAAGAGAACATGGTGATCATAGCCATAATAGCCGGAAGTGTTTAACCATAGCATACCCTAATAAGAGCAAAGCTAGAAAATTGGTGCAATCAAAAGCCCCTTTTCTATTATTGCATTTGAACGATAGCTCAATAATATACATCATTGTTTGAATGGGTCGCACACTTGCACCCATTTGAATATCGTTGCAGACTTACAGTATTTGAAAATTTCGGTCTAAGATAATCGTATCGTATCTGTTTATGCATGCCATGTGTCATGTATTTTGTCGATGCCAAAATTCTTTCATTTACTTATTTAGAGCATATATATATTTGATGATATCCTCTACGACATATATGTCCAGCAAGAATCTATATACTAAAAGCTCAATTAATCTCTTGAATACTGTAAATGCAAAATGAATGATTGTTTTAAATAAGTTGCATTTTCATCCTCTAGATGAAATCGAATTAAAGATAGATAATTCAAGAACATAAATTCTAATCCACCTATATTAATTTATGTTGATTTCTATGAACTTCGGTTAAAGATTTATTGTTGATTAATAAATTGCTGTAAACATAAAACAAAATTTAATATTCGAACCTTAATTTTAGAGCATATATTAAATAGGTTAATACTATTTGAACAAATAATTTTGGTAAATCAAATGCAATTAAATAATTTATTTCTATGTTTAATAGAATATTATTTCGGTGTTAAATAGTATAAAAAATTACACCTAAATAAAATTCTATTTGACATGGAAATAATCATTTATTTAGCATAAAAATAAATTACTTGATTGCACTTGATTTATTAAAATTACTTATCCATATAGAATTATTGTATTAATTAAATAATGCCGTGATGGAGAAGATCTCGATGTTTTGTTGGTAGTACTTAAATTTTTGCTTGATTATAAATTCATGGAGATTATCCAAGAGTACTCTTAGACAATATTGCTTATTACAAGTGTCATAAACTCGGAGTAGTAATAAACGTATTCGGTTGCAGATAACTGAACAAGAGTTGCAACTTGCAAGTGATACTCTTATATATACAGCTCCTTGAATAGAGCTGTAAATTTGAAAATTAGTTATGAATAATGGTTAACATTTAAAAAAAAAACGACTGAATTTAATAATTTAAATTGAAGTTGATGATTGCTTTATATTTCGGATGTTCTATATTTTATTGATTGATTTATTAATTAGAAGAATATTAATTACTTATGTTTTTTCTTAAAAACATAACTTATTCGAATTAATTTGCCCAGCTAAACAAATTCATTGGCTCATTTTTTATTTTTCCTTTTCAGCAAAAAAAACTGAATTAAAAAAGAATATTATATAATTTTAATATTTTTTCCCAAAGGCAATAAATTTCGTTATGCATTTATATATTTTCATGCTAGCTTGACTAATGGAACCTGCATAACTAAGTTAAAACTTAAAATGACTTGTTTTTATGAGTTTCGAGTGCAAATTGCGACTCATTTTGAGGGTCAGTAATTAAATAAATTAAAGGCCAAATTAATATTAACTTATTTATTTATTTATTTTATTATTATTATTATTATTGTGCACCTGAATACCTGATGACCAGAAATTGTCCAGTGTAGTGGTGGCTGTCATTTCTTGATTGTCTTTGCTCTCTACAACTTACATACAAAGACAAAACTGGCCCTGGTTCCCCACGTTCGTCCTTGCCCCCGCCGACCTTCCCTTATCTGATTGTAAGGGCAAACTTGTCAATTAGATAGATCCCTAGGCCATAGCCATTTGGTAACATACGAATGCACTGTGTTTGTGTGCAGTGCAGTAGTGGTTTTCCTCTTGTTATTCTTCTCCTCCTCTCCTCGCCGACTGAACTCATGCCTTATGGGGCCCCACACGCCAAAGACATCCCCCACAACTCTTCTCCCAACATATGCTTCGATAAACTTTTAATTTGAATAATTTGATTAGAGAATTAATAGACTATAAATGAGTGTAATTGAAAAAATAATAAATAATAAAAAAATAATATTAATTTTTTATTATTTTTCTAATATTAATTATAAAGATTTTTTCAACTTAATTATATAACCTACCAATATTTATTATAATTTTCTAATATTACTCAATGCCAAATAATTATGTGTGCTAATTAAGAATATGAATTATATTGGTGTTCCAATCAAATGAAATATTTCCAGTAAATAAATTTTCTTAGTAAGTTTTAATTAAAATTTTAAGTGTTACTCTTTTAATAATAGAAACATAAATTTTAAAAATACAGAAACTTTGCGTAAATAACAGCGTATGAAAAAGAAACAAAATACGTCGAGATAAGGGAAAAAAAAAACAAGAGAGAACACTGTTTTGGTTCTTTTGAAGTATTTTGGTTGAAAACTTGAAATATAACTTATTATTCACTTAGCAATTTTAATTTTTGGAAAAAAACATTTATATTCCCTATTTTTAAAAAATTATACAAATTCATTTTTTGAAATACCTAACAATTATTCATGATCGTTAAAAAAATGGTACAATCAAGTCACTTCATTAGTTTAATAAGCTAAAAAAAAAAGCAAGTTATTAATGATGAAATTCCTTATAAAATCACTTTCATTATAAAAAATGGAATCACAAAACGTTTCCTTTAATAGAAATATAAGTAATTTCCGTTTCTTTTAGTTGACTTAAATTTAGAAAGGGGCTTCATTGTACTGATTTTTCGAAGGTCAATAATTTTTAGATATTTCATAAAAGTAACAAGTAAATTTGTATAATTTTTAAAAGTTTGGGCATAAATATCATTTTCCTTTAATTTTTTATTTCTATTCACTTAACATTAATAATGTCTTAAAAAATTTATATGTCGTGCAATATTCCGTTTAAAGTAACAAGTAACAACAAATATGTAACATTAAGTGAGTTTTTTTTCCTCAAAGAATTTCAATTTATTCCTAACTATATATATCCATCCAAATATATATATTGTTAAGCACAGACATACCAAACAATGATCCAATGGACCTTAGTCGTGAGAGAGAATAAACGATGAGAATGAGTGAGAGAGAATGTTTCTTCCGAGGGAAGCACTCGAAAGAGTCCGAGGGCTGAATTCGAAGAAGGTAGTTGATATGATGAGAGAATAGCACCAGAATCCCAGAATTAGGATTATGAGATTCTAGGGCTAATATGGGAGGTTAGGGTTTAGAGAATGCGTACCTTGGGGGGTGTTTCCCCTAGCTTATATAGTTGCGGGTGGTTGAGATTCGGATAGAATCTCTTCATGATCCTATCGAATCTTTCCTTTTTAGTCTGATCGTTTATCCTATGGGCCAAGTAAATTGGCTATTGACTAGTGGATTGGGCCTTATTGGGTCGGTCCGTAACATTGCCCCTACTCGGGAAATGAATGTGATCATTCGATTTCCGAGTAGTTTGGTGAATTTCCGACTAATTTCTGTATGATGCCGGCTTAGTTACTTCTCTGATTGCTTACGTGTCAGGCAGTTTGTGGTATGTCGCTTTATTTACCTGTGCTGACGTGGCAGAAAAGAGTGATGGCTTTTTTCACGTTTTTCGAAAGAAAAAGTGGTGGGAGCGGTTTTCAAGGCTTCAGTAACCGTCCCATCATTAGTGTCATTGCCCCTTTGAATTCCAAAGCTTATTGAAGAAGTTTTTTTGGATTTCAAAAATTAGAATCCTTTATCATTTCCTTTTCTCTCTTTTCTGGCGATCCTGTTTCTTCAGCAACCATCCTTCATTTCTTCTACAGAGAGGCGCTAGTTCTGCTCCCGTCAAACCTTTCGGCTTAATCTGTAAGTATGATACTCTTTCTTGCTGCATTGTTTATCTGTTTTTGGGTTGTTTGTTGTTTCCCCCTCTTCTCCTTTTTCCTCGTTCTTCATCTTCGTGACTGTTTTTTCTTCAAATTCTTAGCCCTGCTCCTTGTTGCAGGTCTATTTATAATTTGGAGAACGAGGAAAAATGGGGAAGAAGAAGTCTTGTCAGAATGTGAAGGTCCTACGCCCTTTGAATGCGGTTGAGCAAGGGCTTTACGGTTGGGTTGAGGAGACGATTTTCACTCAACCCTCCGTCCTTGAGGACTCACTTCCTAAACTCCGTCGCCATATGAGTTTGACGGAGGATGCCGCCGCGGAAGGCGATTTTGTTTTAGAGGCGGCTGGGCCGTCAGATCGCCTACCCTTCCAAGCGAGTGAGGGTGATCCCCATTTCTTGTGGGTGTAGCAAGAATTATTCACTCGCTTGGGGGTCTGTTTACCATTTACGAACTTTCAGAAAGAAGTGATTACGCGGTGCCGGGTGGCGGTGAGCCAGCTCCATTTAAATGGTTGGGGTCTCCTGCGGACCTTCGAACGGGTCTGCCTCCATTTCGGGTTCAGGCCTACCAGCCGCTTGTTTTTATATATATATGACGTGCTCATCCCTCCTAGTGGCTACTGTTTCATCTCTTTCTGAGCACACCAGGGATGTAAGTTATTTAGCATTTTTGAGGAGTCCATCCAAGAGTTCAAATGACATTACTTCAAAGTGCTACCCGCTCTTGGCCGCCGTGCCTTTTGGTTGGATGATAGGGGGAATCCTTTCCCTTAGGTTTACTGGAACCGCGGGGTTAAGGATTTTGTTATTCACAGCCTAGATCCGTTGGAAACGGCTGCCTTTGATTTTTTGGTTTCTATTCTGGCTGGTCTGCCGAAGAAGAATAACTTGACCTGTCGTTGGATTTTAGATAATCCTGACGCTGTTGTTGGAAAATTCCTTGGTAATCTCTAAGTTCACCTTTCTTTGTATTACTTCACCCCTATATCTGTTTATCTTACTTGTTTTCGTTCTATCTTTTTCAAACGACTTGCTTCTCGTCAAGATGAAGAAAACCAAGCTTGATAGGATGATGGCTGATCCTTCAAGGATGGCACCTCGGGCTATTTTGCCGACTGGTGCTACTTCTGCTACTGCTGATGCCGCTGCTGCTGCAGCTTCCTCTACTGCTGCTGCGACATTTTCTGCGAATCCTGCCACCCCCGCTGCTCAAGTGCCCCCTCCTCCTCCGACTAGTTCTAAGGATAAGAAAAGTTCCTCGAAGAGAGAGCGTCCGGAGGTAGTCAATGTGGAGGGGGAGGAGGGCGTCAAGGAAGATACTGCTGCTGATCTTAGGCAGAAAAGGCGCCGGAAGGAGAAGGGTAAGGAGGAGGACTTGGTGGATCGCGTGTTGGGGGAGGATTCTGCTTGGGAGCATGCAATTAATCCTCTGGAGTTGGCTTTTTGATGAGCGCTCCGCCCGAGGCGTCGCAACAAGATTAATCCGGGATTCCCTTATCTTTTGAAAACAAGTTTTAATATCGTTGTAGGGGAATCCGAATAGATTATGTCGCGAACAAGGACGGGACTCGATCAAACAAATGAGTTGTCACAAGAAGCTTGCAACCAGTTCAAAATTACCGAGTATAGGACTCGGGTCGTTCTCCCAACGAGTTAACGCAAGGGACGATTTTGGTTGTGAGAAAAACGGGGGTTGCAATTGTGAGAGTGAGTGATCGGAGATTAAAAAGAGAGATAGAGGAAAACTGATAAAAAGGTGCTAGGCCATGGCTCGAGATATCACGTGTGTCTCCATAAACGCCACTAATTCCCAAGTATAGATGTTTAGCATGTAACCCGCGAAGCCACACTCTACCAATCGGTCGAGTGGGTAGATCAATACCGTTCCATAAGTCCCAGGTTTCTCATCTTCCAGAGCAACGGTCCTAGGTCTTTGGAACATGGATAAATCCTCCATGTTCATCTCATTAAGGACTCACTCTCTCTGGCGAAAGCCTGGCGTCTATAGAACGGCACCAACCCAAGGATTAACACATCTTTTCTTTAGGGACTAGTGGCTAGGATCATCCACATCTCAACCCATGACCATAGCACAAAAACACCACTCCATAATTAAAGTAAGCAAAACATCAAACATGTGGTAGGCAAGAATTAAAGACATAATAGCAATTAAAGAGAAATAAACTTAGCAAGATGAATTAAAGAGAGAATCAACAAGAAATAGCAAGTAAATCATAAAAGAACATGAAAATGAACTAGAAGTTGCAAGATGTAAAGATGAGCAAATTAGAAGAAGAAACTAGAATTGCGTTAATTAAAGAGAGAAAGTATTCAACAATTAAACATAAAACAAGTAATAAAAGAAGAGTTTGGTTGGTGATGGGGTTCCTAGAGATGAAAAACAAGAAGAAAAACTAGAGAGAAAAATGAGAGAGATGGAGAGCTCCTCCAAAAATCTCCTAAAACTACTCTAAGGCTAAAATTGATGAAATGAGAGAATGTGTGTTGTGCTTCAGCTGTTCCTCCCCCATATAGGTCGAATTGGGCTTGAGAAATGGATGGGCCATGACCCGAAAAAGTGAAATCCCCAAAATAGCCTTCATTTAAGTGAGTTCGCCGTCGCCGCGCGAGCGCGCCACCTCCATCGCGCGGGCACGCGAGGTCCTTGTCTTGGGCGTTACGAAATGGGGTGGCGCGGGCGCACCATCTGGGTCGCGCGGGCGCGCCAGCAACGGAAACTTCCATATTAAGGAAAGGAGGGCGCAGGCGCGCCATCTTGAGGGCACGGGCGCGCGGTCGACGCTGAATTGGGCTCTTTTTGGCTTTTTGTCCATTCTCCTTGCTTCTTTTGTTCTTTTTAGCTTCCCTTGGGCTCTTCCTCTATACTTTGGTCTTGAAATCCTCTAACAAACACATAAAGGCACCAAGTGGGAGAAGATTCAAACAATTCACATACATCGAAGCTAATTTAACAAATTAATCAATTAAGGACATAATTATGCAAGAGATGGAAAACCTTGGTCAATCACTAGCAAATATGTGGAAAAAGTGTTGATGAGGGTATCTTTTTAAGTATGAAATTATTGTCAAAAACCTCCTCATCAAACACCCCACACTTAAAATTGAGCATGTCCTCATGCTCTAGTACTTATGACCAAAGGGGAAAATCACAAAGAATTTACCCAAACCCATCAATGAGATCAAAGCGGAGGAACTGCACAATATCATTATGGATGAAGTAATATCAAAACTAAGTTTATCTAACTAATGCACCAAAAGAGATGGATAAAAGCATGTTAGCAAATGCTACCCCCCAAAGCAGTTAAGTTTAAAGAAGATTAAGCTTGCTTGCGTCATAAGAAATATTCTAAATCATGGAATCAAATCTAGAACCCTTACTAGTCGTGTATGCGCTCTGATCACTCAGGTGTATAGGGTTGAAGACGCTCGACTTCTTTCTACTCATGCTCTTCGTAGATTAATCTTCATTTAACCAATCAACATCAATGGTATGTATACATGCATCATCATGAGGGCTTTTCAGGGTTGTAACGTGGCCAAGGTGAAGGTAGGATATAAGCTTTGGCTAAGTGAGCTTGTAAGATGAATCCTTGATCAATGGAGGACACCTAGCACTCTTTAATTTCTTCACTCAACCAACGTTTCCCGAAAACTCACACTCCCGAAGAACATGCAATGCATTTATGAATGGATGAGGATGTATGTGTTTGCTTATTTGGTAGCTCAAGATTCTTACTACTTTTGGGTGATAAGGAAATTATGACCTTCCTTTTATTATTTCTTTTCTTTTTCTGTTTTTCTTTTTTTGTTTTTCTTTCATTTTTCTTTTCTTTTTCCTTTTCTTATTTTCCTTTCCCTTCACCCGTTTTTTATTACAGCTTGTGCAAACACATACACCTAATTAAATGTTTTCTTGCATGCATGAACTTCCCCAAATGCCTTAAGATATTTCTAATTTTTCCACAAAAACCCATTTTTACCCCTTTTCAGATGTTCTACACTTTAATCTCTATTTTCTTTCTTCTCTTGTAAAGTGACTCACCACTAAATCCTCAATTAATTAGAGATCCACAGGGACAATCATGATTTTTCACTTATTTGGCTTGTAATGAGCTAATTAGACAAGAAAAGGGATTAAAGGCTCAAAATTGGTTCACAAGGGTAATGATTAAGGGTTAGGCCATTTGGTAAGTGAGCTATCATGAAATAAAGGCCTCAATCATACGGATACATAATATATATACAAAGATGGACATATAAAATCAATTAATCTACAAATTAT
>JASCZI010272315.1:10345-24013 GCA_036250425.1 Stylosanthes scabra | reverse complement strand
AACTAACAAAAGAAAATCTACAACTATCATATTCACATATTTACAACAACCAAAACCGGCGCACATGTTTAACTCCCCGGCAACGGCGCCATTTTGATGAGCGCTCTGCCCGAGGCGTCGCAACAAGATTAATTCGGGATTCCCTTATCTTTTGAAAACAAGTTTTAATATCGTTGTAGGGGAATCCGAATAGATTATGTCGCGAACAAGGACGAGACTCGATCAAACAAAAGCGTTGCCACAAGAAGCTTGCAACCAGTTCAAAATTATCGAGTATAGGACTCGGGTCGTTCTCCCAACGAGTTAATGCAAGGGACGATTTTGGTTGTGAGAAAAACGAGGGTTGCAATTATGAGAGTGAGTGATCGGAGATTAAAAAGAGAGATAGAGGAAAACTGATAAAAAGGTGCTAGGCCATGGCTCGAGATATCACGTGTGTCTCCATAAACGCCACTAATTCCCAAGTATAGATGTTTAGCATGTAACCCGCAAAGCCACACTTACCAATCGGTCGAGTGGGTAGATCAACACCTTCCATAAGTCCTAGGCTTCTCATCTTCCAGAGCAATGGTCCTAGGTCTTTGGAACATGGATAAATCCTCCATGTTCACCTCATTAAGGACTAACTCTCTCTGGCAAAAGCCTAGCGTCTACAGAAGATGCCAACCCAAGTTTGCTTGACTCGATGTCTTTTAGTTTTTCTTAACTATCGGTGTGCATAACTTGTTTTGTTTGCAACTCATCATCCGGGTGATCAGTCCTGTGTGGTGCCGTGATGTTTGTTCTGACCACTTTATAGGTTGCCCTTTGGGTTAATTTTAAAGCCTTAATTCTGGCTCCCGGGCTCTTTGTTCTCTTTTTGAGACTAAAAAGGATGCATAATGAATAATGCTTAAAGAGTAAATGACAAGATAAATAATTGTAAGGGTAAAATATTCTTTATTAATAACGGCCAAGGTGGCCGGAACGCTTACATGCCTCATTAAAACCTCGTCATTCGAAAAACCCTCTTGGGGAAAAATAAAGATGGGAGGAAAAAGAGTACATGCTGCTACGTTCTGTTTACATATGGTACCTTTTCAGGTTTGATATGTGTCAAGTTCTTGGCACTTGTGCTCCTCCAACTGTACGGAGCCTGTATGCTCCCTTTTCGAGCACTTCGACAACTTGGTAGGGCCTTCCCAGTTTGCCCCTAGTTTTCCTTGGGTGGCATTCTATCCTCCAATGCCAGCCCTTCTTAGCACCAAGTCTCCTGATTCGAGCTCTCGGCTCTTCACTTTCTTGTTGTATCGGGCTGCTAAGAGTTCCTTTGTCGCCTGCTGTCTCATTCTCGCATCTTCTTGGACCTCGGAGATTAGATCTACATCGACTTCTCTACTCTTTTCGTTCTCCTTCGAGTTATAGGCTGTGACCCGACTGATTTCTTCAGCTAGTTCTAAAGGGACCATGGCCTCTGTGCAGTAGATAAGTTGGAAGAGGGTTAACCTTGTCGACGATTGCTCCGTTGTTCTGTATGACCAGAGGACACTTCCGAGCTCTTCTGCCCAGCAGCCTTTCTTGTCGTCTAGCCTCTTCTTTAATCCGTTGAGGATTATTTTATTCATGGCTTCGACTTGTACATTGGCTTGGGGGTGCTCTACCGAGGAGAATTGTTGATGGATGTGGAAACCTTCCAAGAACTCTTTGAACTTCTTGTCAGCGAAGTGAGTTCCGTTGTCGGAAGTAATGACTCTTGGTACTCCGAATCTAGTGATTATGCTGTTCCACACAAACTTTCGACATTGAGCCGCGGTGATTGATGCCAGCGGTTCTGCTTCCATCCACTTTGTGAAGTAGTCGATGGCTACAATTAGGTACTTGACCTGCCCGGGCCCCTTTGGAAATGGACCGAGGAGGTCTATTCCCCATTTATCAAACGGCCAAGGTGAGACAATGGATGACAGCTTAGTGGCTGAGATTTGCTGCACCTTGGCGTGCTCTTGGCACCTTTGACACTTTTTGATGTACTGCATGACATCGATCTTCATGTAAGGCGACCACACTCCAGCTAGGAGGATTCTCCGAATGATGGTTTTCACTCCTTGGTGTTGACCGCAAGCTCCTTCATGTACTTCTGTTATGATGGTGGGAACTCGTTCTTTTTCGGCGCACTTGAGCAGGGGCATAGCCGCTACCCTTCTGTACAACTCGCCGTCCACCATCACGTAATTCGCTGCATCGCTTTTCATCATGTTTGCCTCCCATTTTTCTTTTGGAAGTATTCATTTTTCAAGGAAATCGATGATGGGTTTTCTCCAGTTGCTCTCAATCGAGACTACAAGCACTTCTTGGGGTTCATCAATGGAGGGCTTCTCTTTGATCTCTTGGATCAGTGTACGGTTGCTTCCGCTTGGCTTGGTACTCGCCAATTTTGACAGAGTGTCCGCTCGGTCATTCTCCTTCCGAGGGATGTGCTTCACTTGCACTTGCTTAAAAGAGTTTTGAAGCTCTTTAACTTTCTCCAGGTACTTGGCCATTTGGGGATCTTTAGCTTGATAGCTTCCGTTCACTTGGGAGGTGACGATTTGAGAGTCGGACCTTATTTTCAGCTCTAGGACTCCGACCTCTTTCGCCAATCTTAAGCCTGCTATCAGCGCCTCATATTCCGCCTGGTTGTTGCTTGCTTCGAATTGGAATTTTATTGCCATTTCAATGGTGACTCCGTCTGGTCCTTCAAGGAGCACGCCCCCTCCGCTTCCTTTGTTATTTGAGGATCCATCTACATGGAGGATCCATGCCAAAGATTCGGGGTTTGTGGTATTGGGAGTGAGTTCCGCAACGAAGTCAGCCATCACTTGCCCTTTTATTGTCGTTTCTCCTTCGTAGCTGATGTGGTACTCCGAGAGCTCCATTGACCAGCTCAACATTCTTCCGGCTTCTACAACACTTGTCTTAACGGCTGATCCGTTTTGACAATAATGGGATGGGCTTGAAAGTACTGTCTTAATCTTCTGGCGGTTACAATCAGCACTAGTGCTAGCTTTTCCAACCTTTGGTATTTCAGCTCCACCCCTTGCAGGGTTTTTCTTACGAAGTACACAGGCTGCTGCACTTTATCCTTCTCTTGGATTAGGGCTCTGCCACTGCTTCTTCAGTTGCGGCTAAGTAAACTATTAGAGGTTCTCCTGGTTCCGGCTTGACTAGGATTGGGGGTGCGGATAGGTACTCTTTGAAGCTTTTGAAAGCTTCTTCGCACTCTTCCGTCCACTTGAACTCCGCCCCATTTTTCATCAACTTAAATAGGGGGACCGCTTTCATAGCTGAGGCTGCTAGGAACCTAGAGAGGGCTGCTAGCTTGCCAGTCAGCATCTGTACTTCTTTCAAAGACTTCAGCTGCTTCATGGAGATAATGGCTTGGCATTTTTCCGGGTTAGCCTCAATTGCTCTGTTGGTTAGCATAAAACCGAGGAATTTTCTGGCTTCGACTGCAAAAGCGCACTTTGCTGGATTCAAGCGCATTTGGTGCTCCTTTAATTTGCTGAAGACTTTCTCCAAATTGGGGATTAATTCTTCCTTCGCCTTTGCGTTGACTAGCATGTCATCCACATATACTTCGAGGATGCCCCCGAGTAGTTCCTTGAATACTCTGTCCATGAGCCTTTGGTATATAGACCCTGCATTCTTCAGTGCGAACGGCATTACTTTGCAGTAAAAGCTGCCGATGGGAGTGATAAATGCTGTCTTTTCAGCGTCTCCGGGATACATTGGAATCTGATTGTATCTGGAGTAAGCATCCATGAACAAGAGGAATTTGTAATCGGAAGCTTTGTCTACCAATCCATCAATGCTTGGGAGTGGGTATGGGTCTTTAGGGCACGCCTTATTCAGGCTTGTGTAGTCGACACACATTCGCCACTTTCCATTGCTTTTTGGTACCATTACCACGTTGCTGAGCCATGTGGGGTACTTAATTTCTTGGATAAATCCTGCCTCAAGAAGGCTTTGGACCTGCTTCTTTGTTTCGGCCACCTTTTCCGGGCTCATTCGCCGCTGCTTTTGTGCTACCGGCTTACTACTGTGTATGATGGACAGCTTGTGGCTGGAAAAGTTCGGATCTATTCCAGGCATGTTAGCTGCTGTCCATGCAAAGAGATCGGAATTCTACTTCAAAAACTGAGTTACCTTGTTCTTCAGTTCTTCCGGCAAGTTTTTTGCAATCATGGTCACCTGCTCGGAATGTTCCCATACTTGGACTTGTTGGAGATCACCTTCCGGCTTTAGTCTCTCATGGACCTTCTTTTCTGGTGGTTTAAGATCTACTAAGAGGCATCATTTGGCTCCATCCGGCTTCTCTAGCTTCGGAAGTTGTTCTTTGGAGATGTGTAAGGTGGCGTTATAGTACTTCTCTGCTTCTTGTTTGTCTCTACGAAGTACACCTACTTTTCCTCCGTCTGTTGTGAACTTCATTGTCAAGATGGAGGTTGCTACAACTGCTCCTATCCGGTTAAGGTTGGTCTTCCCATAATCGCATTGTAGGGGGAGTTGTGGTTGACGACCAGTCACCTTACTTTTGTGCTTCGCCTGTTTGGTGGGTCCCCAACAGTGGCCCATAATGTCACGAAGCCATCTGGGGTTACCCTTTCACTAGAGAAACTGACTAACTGGTCGGAATGACTTTCCAGGTCTTTATCAGTGAGTCCGAGTGCATCAAAGCAGTCTACCCTTTGCATTGTCCTTCTGAAATCATTTTGATCTCTCTTCTAGTCATGCCGTCTTTGGGCTCATCTTTTCCTTCAGTGGACTTTTCCGGGCTGTCTACCCTTTGCCTTGTCCTTCTGTCATCTTTTTGATCACTGCTTCTTCCGGTGTATTCATGGAACTTTCCCTTCTTCAAACCCTTCTCGACAAATTCGAGGAAGTCACGGCAATCTTCCGTGTCATGATCGTTTTTGCTTATGATACTTGTAGTAGGCATTCTGGTAACTTCTGTGACTGTTCTTGATTGCCCGTGGTGTAGTGATTCTTTCCACTTGGGATACTTCATGAAGGAAGGTTGTCAGTGAGACATTCAGTGGATTGTAGTAGGATCTGCCGGAGCGTTGTTCCCGTCTGCTACGATCCTCTCATGGCAAATCTTTCCGATTAGTTTCCCTCTTGTCCCGGTCAGTTTTGACGGCTGTTTGTCCTTCTTCTTGTTGTAGGTACTCTTGAGATCTATCTTGGATCTCTTCCATTGTTTTGGGTGACCTCTTGGTAAGGCTTTTGAGGAATGAGGTATCCTCTTGGAGGCCTTTAACCAATGCCATGAGGGTTGCTTGACATTGCAGTCCCTCAATCTGGGTGCACTTAGCATTGAAGCGATCTAGGTAGTTTCGGAGAGACTCTTCCGGCTTCTGGACAACTGAGTAGAAATTCAGACAGGTCTTAGGGAGCTTTCTCCGAGTAGTGAAGTTTTTCAGGAAACTTTCAGACAGCTCGGAGAAGCTTTTGATGCTTCCGGGCGATAAAGAGTTGAACTACGTCAGCGCGTCCTTTTTGAGGGTTACGGTGAAGGCTTTCCACTTTACTGCGTCCGAAGCTTTTAGGAGTACCATCCTATTGTCGAAAACATCTAAGTGATGTTTCGGATCATTGGTTCCGTCGTAGGGCTCTATATCCACCGGGTACTTGAACTTCTTGGGGAGCTCTTCCGAAAGGATTGCGAGGGAGAAGGGGTGTTTATTGTTTTCCTTCGCGGGCGGGTTTCCGGCCACAGTCGACGGCTTCCACGTACGGGAGCGTGAGTCACCCACCCCTTCATCCTCGTCATTGAAAGAGAGCCTATTCTAGAGTTTCTGTTTTAACTCCTGATCACGCTTTTCAGCTTCTTCCAACAAGCCTTGCTGTCTGACGGCCATGGCTTCCGCCCTTTTCATCGCCTCGGAGGCGATCTCTACTTCCCGAGTTTGTCTCTCGAGGAGTTATCTCAAGGCAGCTTCCATCTGCTGGATGTTCTAGTTTTGAGGGATCATTCCCTTCTCCGGGGTGTACAGAGGTATGTTCTCGTCACCACCTTCGTTGTTATGTTGAGCGTCCATCATCTTTGGCTCGGAGGTTCAGCTTTCGTCTCTCAACACGATTCCAAAGTCTACTTCCCCACAGACGGCGCCAATGTTAAGCACAGACGTACCAAACAATGATCCAATGGACCTTAGTCATGAGAGAGAATAAACGATGAGAATGAGTGAGAGAATGTTCCTTCCGAGGGAAGCACTCGGAAGAGTCCGAGGGCTGAATCCGAAGAAGGTGGTTGATATGATGAGAGAATAGCACCAGAATCCCAGAATTAGGATTATGGGATTCTATGGCTAATATGGGAGGTTAGGGTTTAGAGAATGCGTACCTAGGGGGTGTTTCCCCTAGCTTATATAGTTGCGGGTGGTTGAGTCAGATAGAATCTCTTCATGATCCTATCGAATCTTTCCTTTTTAGTCTGATCTTTGATCCTATGGGCCAAGTAAATTGGCTATTGATTAGTGGATTGGGCCTTATTGGACCAATCCGTAACATATATACATATATATATATATAGCATAGCAGGCCACTAATCCAAATATATGTCCATCCAAATATATTTACTATCATATTTGTATGAAATTTTAAAATTTAATTTCAATATGAGATATTCTGAAGAATAACTTCTTGTTTAAAATATAAAATTTTATTCTTATTTAAAAAGGTGACTAAGTGATATTTTCCAATCAAGACAAAATATATAAGACATAAATTTTTTTTATATCCCTCAATTATTATTTTTCTTATAAAAAAAAGTTTTATCTTTTTATTGATATTGAAGTATTTTTTGGAAATTTAAAATCTATCAAAATGATATATTGGTTATCCCATTAAAAATTCCTTTTCTACTATTTACATTGTACATTTTTATAATTATTTTCTTGTATATTATATTTATTATTTTTGTCTTTTATTATTTGATTTTTTATCCTATTAGGTATAACAAATTTAAAACAACAATTAACCACAAATAATATTAATAGTGAAAAATTATATTATATTAAAAAAAATACTAAGGTACTAAACAAATATACTATAACAAATACTGAAAAATATTCAAAAAAATTATACATACTTAAAATAATAATATTATAGTTAAATATCATGTTCTTTAATAATTATCTATCAAAAAATAAGTTTATCTAATATTATCCAAACAATATTCATTTTATCAAAATTAATTTTGATATAAAGTTACCAAACATAAATTATGTTGGCACAAATTCACTTCTACTCAAAATCAATTCTATAAAATCAAATTCAATCAAAATTCAATTTGATAAATGCTAATTCAAACACACACTTCACGACGTAGCAATTTTAATTATTTCTTTTAATCACTTAGCATTAGTCTTTTAAAAAATTATATGTCATGCAATATTCCGTTTAAAATAACAAGTAAAAAACCAATAAGGTATAACTCAAATGATATTTATCTTTTTTCTTATTAGAAAAGTCTCAAATTTGAACATTTTCTCCAATATATTTTTGGTAAAAGTAAAATTATAGGTAACTAATATTTTTCTAACCAATAAACCAACTAACATATTAGGAGAATATCCAAAACGTTAAAAATAATCCGTTTCATACTGCACAATTAAAATTTTCTGAAAATCCAACATACATATAAGATATAACTTCATCGATATTTTTTTTTGAAACGGAACATTCGAAATCTAAAAAAATAGAACATCCAATTTAAGTTATTGGTCCATGTTGACTAAATTTTTGTTAGTTATTAGTATTGCTATATTCCTACCTATGGCCACATTAATCCAAATGAACAATGTTATGAAACCAACGTTAGAGAGCTATTAGGGAGCCAATAATTAAATTATCATCCAAAATTTATATGAGTTATCATCTGTAACTCATATATCAATGATTAAGTTATCATCCAAAATTTATATAAGGGCAAGTTACCACAATAATCCATTTTCATTCCAATATTATCAAATTACACCAAAACCAGATAAATGATCAGATTACACCGTTCCCAATATACTATGGAATCCGTGGCATGGTGTAGGGTTTTGGTAAATCCGTTCCACCCTGCCACAGATTCAGAGTTTCGTCAATCAAATTTGGAGGAATCCGTGGCACCCTGCCACAGATTCAGGGTGAAAAAATGTGTATGAGGCAATCCGTGGCACCCTGCCACGGATTCAAGGTAACGAAAATTCTATATAAATCCGTGGCAGGGTCATTTGGATTCAGAGTGAAGTGAGGAGAAGTTAGAGAGAGAATAGTTAGAGAGAAGTTAGAGAGAGAATAGTTAGAGAGAAGTTAGAGAGAGAATAGTTAGAGAGAAGTTAGAAAAAAGGTAGCGAGATGTGTTTGGCTTTTCATTGTGACAGAACGCTCGATCGAGGAAATCGCTACGGATGACAGAGAGTTTAGGGTTCAGGGTTTAGAGGGGACATGTACCGACATGAAATTATCTTAGATTTATGGCCCCAAGAATCCTCTTGAGCATGAGATTTATCCTGGCTTGAGCATGAGATTTATCTTGCCCTCTTAGCGGGGGGCATATGTAGTTTACCTGCTACTTTCTTTATTTTATTTATGTATTTTATTTCACGCACTACGCTATGTATTTCCGAACTTCCAAGCATTGTCTGTTGATGTATTTATGTACATATTTATGAATTAATAGAGATGTTTTATATTTTTTTCTCAAAGGATCTAAAATCACTGTGCTTGATACAACATACAAAAAGTTATCTACATTACATCAATTTTTTAAAACTGCTAAAAAGAAAATATAAATAATTAAGCGAAGCCAAAATTTAATTGAAAAAAGACTTCGTACATTACATTTTACTATGTTTTTTATTTACAAACAACAAATGCAAATTAAACAACACTAACAGAATCGTAACTTATTACAATAGACCAAAAAAAGACTTCGTACATTACACTTTCATCATTAATAAACTTTGAAAGTGTAAATATTGACATGGTATTAAACCATTGGACGGAGGTGGTCATATCTCCGCAATGGTTATTCATTGGAGAATGATCCGACGTACTTTAAATCGGCGGATGTTTAGGAGGACTATAACCAATAAAAGTATCGTCGGTTACTCTCCTTTGTTAATTGCCTAATCCACTCATTTCCAACCGGCTCACTTTGCTTCGTCGCCTCATGTCCTGCAATCCGTCCTCCGCCTCCGCCTCCACCATCTCAGCTCGTCTCTCATCCTCACAAAGGACCACCACTTGCTATTTATAGGAGTGACTCCACCAAGCTGAATCTGTGGCACCCTGCCACGGATCCCTCCTAATGGTTTTTAGAATCACCTGAATCCGTGGCAGGGTGCCATGGATTCCTCCAAATTTGTTTGACGAAGCTCTGAATCCATGGCAGGGTGGAACAGATTCACCAAAACCCTACACCGTACCACAAATTCCATAGTATATTGGGAATGGTGTAATCTGATCATTTGTATGATTTTAGTGTAATTTGATAATATTGGAGTTGTTTTGAAACATATTGATTTTTTGCCCTTTATATAAATTATCATCTATAATATATATTGGCTCCCTATTGACCAGAATATATTGGCTTGCTAATCTTTTCCAATCAAATATATGGCCATCCAAATATATTTGTTATCATATTTGTATGAAATTTTAAATTTTAATTTAAATATAAAATTTTTTCTTATTTAAAAAGGTGAGTAATTGATATTTTCCTATCAAGACAAAAAACATAAGATATAAAATATTTTTATATCACTCAATTATTATAATTCTTATAAAAAAAAGTTTTATCTTTTTATTGATATTGAAGTTTTTTGGGAAATTAAAAATCTATCAAAAGAATATGTATAATAAAATAAATATATTCTAATTTATTTTTTGAAATATTAAAAATAATTCCAAATCTTTTATAATACAAAAAGAAAACAATTTTTTTATAACACTAGAATATATTATTTTTGGACATAAGCATTCTGAAAAATATATGTCTTTGGAATATATTTCTTAACAATAAAATGAGTGCTCAAATGAATACCTAATTCGGTTAACAACTACTTTAAGCACTTGTTTTTTTTTTAAAAAAAAAAACAGGGATGATATGTTTTTAAGAGAAGTGCTACATGATTACTGTACTTTAAATTTTTGTCAGTTTTTAAGAAATTAAGATAGTTTTTATTTTTTATTTTTTTAACAAAACAAAAAAACAAAGCTAGCTCAGCACAGAAGAAGAGCTAAAACTACACGCCAAAAAGGCTTGCATATTTTCCAAAGGCCGAAGTAGTTCCAAATGCTCAATAAAAGATTCTCTTGCATGTCTAACCAAGAAATCAGTAGCTATGTTTGCCATTCTCTAGATTAAGATCACTTTTGCATTCCACTTCCACGGAAGAACCTCATCTATATCAACAGCACGGTTAGAATTGAACTGATTTTGAATAGCTAAAAAAGCATCCAAACTATCCGTTTCACACACAACATCACGGAAGCCACAGTCCCAAGCTAAAATCAAGCCCCTCCAAATAGCAAACAGTTTTGCCCGCAAGACCGTACAAGTAGGTATCGTGCCAAGGCAACCTCGAATCCAGGAGCTATTAGAATCATGAATAACACATCCAAAACCAACCATTATAGAATCATGAGACAAACTAGCATCACAGTTAATTTTCACCATGGGATCAACTGGAGGGATCCAGTCAACAAGAATAGAGGAAGGAATAGATGCTGGTTGTATGTTATTATACACATTTAAATCCTTAAAGAAAGACAGACATAATGATTTTACCTTGAGGGGGGACCAAGCATCATCAGCATTGAACATGGCGATATTCCGGTCACGCCAAATCCACCAAAGAATAGAAAAAAAAGATGAATTCATCTAGACATAAGATAGTTTTTATTGAATAATGTAAAACAATATCTAAATATATTAACAAAATATATATATATATTAGCTAAAATTACTCACTAATCTAAATGAAAATGGGTAGTTTTTTTTATGTGAAAATTTAAAATGAATTGTGAATTATGAATTGGCAGAATTGCGCAAGTCCGCGTAGGGGAGAAAAATTTCCCATGGTGACCACCTAGGAGTTCCGAAATTGCAACGTTGATCACGGAAGGAATAGTAATTATCGTATGCAGTCTCCGCCGTAGATCGTGGTAAGCTAGATCGACGGTTTACAAGTGTCGGTGACACGTTGGTGATCCTCCCTCCCTAATTCCTAAGGCGGGACCCTTTCATTTTAAAGGGAAGAGAAGACCAATAGTCCAATATGGCACACATTAGGGGTGAGTTATTCGGTAGGGAACGTTAAATGAGCCCTGCTTTGGGACTTGTACTTTTTTGCGTACGTGTCAGACATAGAGGCAGTACACGTGTAAAGGCACTCAGGAACGGCAAGGCGTCACTGAGTGGGCAGGTTTTCTCCTTAATTGTAAAAGGTGTCCTTGTGTTTGGCCACATGTATAAATTTGTAAATTCTAAGGGTCATTCAAAAATAACAATTCTTATCTATTTTTGGTTTCAAAACGGGCCTGGTAACCCGTAGCCGATATTGGATTTTTATTTAATAATACAACCTTTGCTTATTTATTTTCCAGCAAATAATCGACAATGGCTTGTGGCTAGTTATTTAACTTAATTTCACAAGGAAAATTTCATAGTAGATAATTTTACTTATAAAAGATAGAAACAAATTCTAAGTAAAAAAAAAATTGTTTGACAAAATTATTGGAAGAAATTTGATCAAGTTGGAAATTACTTTACAACAAACATGTACTGACGTACTAAAGAAATTTGATAAGGTTAGAATTCCCCTTCCCCAATACCTCGGGTTCGATACCCACCCTTGTAAGACACAAAAAAAAAAATGTACTGATGTACATAGTACTTTTTTATTACTTTGTTAATTAAATACTATTATACATTTAGTGCATACATATTTTTTCCAATACATATTAGATTAGTTTAAAATTTATTAGGTACGATTATTTATTATTAGGTAGAGAATTTAATAATTTAAAATTTAATATATTTGACTAATTTTTAACTTAATAATTATTAAGTATCAACTTTACCTGAACCAAGTTATTAGTGAACTTTTAAGTTATTATTATTAGGTGCTTGCTATGATACGCATACTAATTAATATATATCGATACTTTAAATATTTTAAACCAATAAAAATTTACCATGCAAGATGTAATTATCCATGTCATCTTTTATTTATCCTAATCAGCAATACATATTTTATTTATTATTAAAATAATTATTTATTGTTATTAATATCAAAATACCCCTATGTATAAACTATCATCTCATCTCTCTTCCCTTTGTCTGCAAATGTCTCTCCCTCACCACCGCGGCACCGCCCAGCCCGCCCTAACCCACCATTGTCACTCACTCCCACCCAACCCCTCTTTTCTCCACCGTGTCACCCACTCACCTCTCCTCCCCCACACCCACCCTCACACGCTTGCCGCCCCCTCCACCACTATCCCGATCTTAATCTCACCGCAAGCCAACTACTTTGTCAATAGCAGGATTGGATCCTTGAACACTAGTTACGTCTGTAGAATCTTTTGGGTTCCTTCTTTGTCGAATTGAGTTTCTGGGAATGGACAACACAACTACTTTGTCAATAGCAGGATTCGGATCTAATTAAAAATAAGCTTTATATATGAGACAGAAAGTGAAGAGAGGGAGGGGAGGGGAATTCAATAGTCCATAGCTTACATATTCCCTTCGATCCAATTATGTAAAGAGGTTTTAATTATTCTTGCAAGTCCAAGCATTTGATGCATTAGCATCTTTAATGATTTCTTTAACTAAATCATGCTCAATTCATTAATTTATTTGTTTAATAAATTCATAAATTAGTAAGAATACATGTAAATTATTTATTATTGAATAAATATGGTACTTTGAGTATTTTGTTGGTTAATTTCAGGAGAAAAAGCCAAAGGAGCATGAAAACATGGGTTTGAAGGCAGAACTGGACGCCTAGGCGCCAATCCCAGTGCCTAGGCGCCCATGCAACAAGCTAAGCACCACACTGGCAGCATTCTGGCGCCTAGGCGCCCAAACAGCACCATTCTGGCGCCTAGGCGCCCAAGCAACATCTTCATGCACCAAGCAGCAGCTCCAGCGCCCAAGCACCTAGTCAGGATCCCCTGTTCTGGCGCTTAGGCGCCCAGCAGCACTCCAGGGCTAGCCAGACTGGCGCCTAGGCGCCCATACTCAGTGCCAACATGCCAAGTTCAGCATCAAGCATCAGATTTAGGCTGTTTCAGCGCCTAGGCGCCCAACTCAATGCCTAGGCGCCAGAAATCAGTCTCATAGCTATTTTAATGCTGATTTGGTTATTTATGTGTAATTTCATTTTAATTTCATTTGTAATTTCATTCTAGATGAATTTGTATTTCATTTAGATGATCTTAAATCTATAAATAGGTGGAATATCAAGGATTAGATAACTTTCATCTCTTATCACTTGATCACTTACATTTTTAGATCAATTGAGTTTCACTTAGTTTTTAGATTGTTTGTAATACATTCCAATCAATCAATCAAGAGTATAATTCAGTTTTCAATTTCTCTCTTTCTTAGTTTCATTATTTCTCTCTCTCTCTCTTTCTCTCTTTGAATCC
>JASCZI010272314.1:27942-38253 GCA_036250425.1 Stylosanthes scabra | reverse complement strand
TGTTTTTTTTTTTTTTTTTTTTTTTTTTTTTTGTTGAGATAAAAGAAATAAACAAAAAACTAGATAGGCACTAAGGCTTGAACCTGCCTAATATGAGCTAGAAGTTCATTCCAAGGTTAACTCCATTCCCTATAATTAAGTTGCATGCGAGCTGCGTACTTTGCTAAGTAATCAGCTAGCAAGAGAAGTATGACCACTATTGATTAAAGAGAAAGCCTCAATACTATTAGTTTCACCGATAACTTGCTGACAACTATTTTCCCAAGCTAACACTAGCCCATGCCAAATAGTTAGAAGCTCACAACGCAGAATAGTAGTCTCAACAGCTCTCCCAAGGCAACCACACATGCACATACTATTCATATTCCGGATAACACAATCGAAACCAGCAAAGTGCCCATTAGCCATAACACTCTCATCACAATTGACTTTAACAAAAGAGACTGGAGGAGGAATCCAAACAAAAGAAAAGGGAAAGAAAGCATAAGAAGATTGTTGGGAAGAGAGGAGATTAAAATTTCTAATGTTAGCTTGACAAAGAGTTTTCACCTTATTTGCCGGCCAAGGATCAGAGGGATTGAAAATGTCATTATTCTTATCTCTCCAAATCTACCAAATTATAGCTGCTAAAAGATGAGGATTTCTTTGGCAGTGAGCACGAATCCATTCAAGGAATTCCTAAGAAGAACTATAGTTAAATTGGGTTAGTTATGTAATACTGATAATAATAACTTCAAAACATTTGTTAGTTAAATTTAAAAAATAAAGAAAATAGCAAGAGACTAACACAGTAGCACTCACTTTTGTAGGTAAGAAAATCTTAATCAGTTATCAAAGAGATTTTTAGTATAGTTGTGTGGTAACTGGTAAGTGGTATAGGGAAAAGTCTGGGAAGAGGACAAGAGTGGGATCACTGATTCACTGCCTGGAAAGCGGGGATTGTAGACGCTGCAGCAGCCTGCCCTGCAGGTACAAGAGAGGGCATATAGGAATGTGAAGCATAATAATAAGAATAAGATAATGATAATTATGGATAGATGGCGTCCCTCTTTCTCCCAACCACTCCTTTCTTCCTCTTTTCCCCTCTCCCTCGCTTCAACCTCAAAACCCCTTCTCCATTTTCCTCCTTTCTCCACTCACACTCTCAATACAAACCCTCCAAACTCAACCACCACCATGCCCTCCCACTCCCACCGCCCCCTCTCCTCCACTCATCCCTTTCCCACTCTTCTTCCCACGATAACCATGACGACCAATACGACCTCCTCCTCGACCGCCTCTCCGCCTCCCTCCGCTTCTCCCCACACCTCGCCTCCGCCGTCCACGCCGCCCTCCTCAAGCTCAAACAACACCACACTCCTCACCTATTCACTCCCCTCCTCCTCGCCTACCTCAACCTCAACCTCCTCCCCACCGCCCACCGCCTCTTCCTCTCCCTCCCTTCTCCCCCAAACCTCGTCGTCTATTCCGCCCTCATCTCCGCCTTCTCCAAGTCCAACAACCACCACCATCGCCGCCACGCCCTCCGCTTCTTCCTTCACATGGCACATTCCGATATTCTCCCTAACGACTACGCCTTCGTCGCCGCCTTAACTGCCTGCATTCGAACCCTAAACCTCCAATTCGGTCAGCAATTACATGCTGCAGTTGTCAAAACCGGTTACTTGGACTCTGCTTTTGTTGCAAACGCGCTTATGGGGTTGTACGGTAAATGTGGCGGGCGTTACGGTCTGGTTCTCAAGCTGTTCGACGAAATGCATCAGAGAGACATTGCGTCGTGGAACACTGTTATGTCTGTTGCAGTGAAGGAGTTCATGTATGATGAAGCTTTTTCGTTGTTCCGTGAGATGCAAGCAACTGATGATTTGAGAGTGGACGATTTTACCCTCTCTACGCTTTTAGCTGCTTGCACTGGAAGTGCTTCGGTGGTGGAAGGTTTCCAAGTTCACACGCACGCTATCAAGGTTGGGTTGATGAACAATTTGAGCGTTGGCAATGCGCTTATTGGGTTCTACACCAAGTGTGGGATTCTTGATGATGTGGTGGAGTTGTTTGAGGAGATGAATGAGAGGGATGTGATAACTTGGACTGAAATGGTAGCAGCATACATGGAGTTTGGGTTTGTAGACTTGGCAATTGAAGTGTTTGATGAGATGCCGGAGAGAAACACGGTGTCTTATAATGCTTTATTGTCTGGGTTTTGTAAGAATGGGGAAGGTTTAAAGGCTCTGGGTTTGTTTCTAGAGATGGTGGATGAGGAAATGGAGTTAACGGATTTCAGTTTGACTAGTGTAGTTAATGCTTGCAGCTTGCTTGGTGACTATTGGGTTAGTAGGCAGGTTCATGGGTTTGCTCTCAAGTTTGGTTTCGGATCAAATGCATGTGTTGAAGCGGCTTTGCTTGATATGTACACGAGGTGCGGAAGGATGGGAGATGCCAGGAAGATGTTCTGTAGGTGGGAGTTGGAGGAATTCAGCTCTGTAGCTTGGACATCCATGATATGCGGCTATGCCCGAAATGGGCAGCTGGACCAGGCGATTTCTCTTATCCAACATGAACAATCCGAAGGGAAGATGATCATGGATGAAGTTGCGACCTCTTCGATGCTTGGTCTTTGTGGAACTGTTGGGTGTCATGATATGGGTAAGCAAATTCACTGCCATGCTGTTAAGTTCGGTTATGAATCTAATATGGAAGTTGGGAATGCAGTTGTTAGCATGTATTTTAAGTGTGGGAATGTGGATGATGCAATTAGGATGTTTAATGCTATGCCTTCAACCGATATTGTTTCATGGAATACTTTGATTTCCGGCCATCTTCTACAGAGACAGGGTCATAGAGCATTGGAAGTTTGGTCGGATCTGCAGAAGAAAGGCATAAGGCCTGACCAAGTCACATTTGTTTTGGTCATTTCAGCTTACAGGCTGACTAACTTGAATTTGGTTGATGATTGTCGTCGTTTGTTTAACTCGCTGCGAAACGTATATCAAGTTGAGCCTACTTGCGAGCACTATTCTTCCTTTGTCGGTGTTTTGGGTCAGTGGGGTCTTCTGGAAGAAGCAGAGGAAACCATCAAGAAGATTCCTTTTGAGCCTTCTGCTTCTGTTTGGCGCGCATTGCTCGATAGTTGCAGACTACACAAGAACACAGTCATCGGAAACCGGGTTGCCAAGCATATTCTTACCATTGAACCTAAGGATCCATCAACCTATATACTTATTTCAAATTTGTATTCTGCTTCTGCAAGATGGCACTTGTCTGAAATGGTAAGAGAGAATATGAAAGAAAAGGGATTTCGCAAACATCCGGCACGGAGTTGGATCATTTGCCAGAACAAGATACATTCATTTTATGCAAGAGATAGATCCCATCCCCAAGAGAAAGACATATATAGCGGATTGGAGATTCTAATCTTGGAGTGCCTAAAAGCTGGGTATGAACCCGACACAAGCTTTGTTCTGCATGAAGTAGAGGAACATCAAAAGAAACATTTTCTGTTCTGTCACAGTGCAAAGCTAGCAGTTACTTATGGAATTCTGATGAGCAAACCGGGGAAGCCAATTCGGATTGTGAAGAACATCCTTCTTTGTGGGGATTGCCATACATTCCTTAAATATGTATCTGTTGTCACTAAGAGGGATATTTTTCTTAGAGATTCTTCAGGATTTCATTGTTTCTCCAATGGCCAGTGCTCTTGTAAAGACTACTGGTGAGTGGTGAAATGATCCATCTATGCTGAAAAGTTTTGTAAGTTTAGAGTCATATATTACATTAAACAAATGTAGCTAATGTATTATTTGCAGAGATGAAAGTGAAACAGTAGTAAAATTTTTTTCCATGTATAAATTCACTGTAAGAGAAGTCAAAAATGAAGATTTAAGTCCAAATTCGACAAAAACACTATGTATTATCTAATATATATCGAAACAGATATGTCATATGCGGATTGATAAATATAAAAATTTTGAACACTCCCCATTTTCCCCTAATAGCTTCATGATTAAATAAAACAAATTTACGGAAAATTTCACGTTCAACATCAACATACGATGAAAGTCGGATAGAAACATAATGGATAATCTCCGATTATACACCCTTAAGACCAATTTTCTGATATAACCATACTCTTGCCTTGTCTTCATACAGTATTACTATTACCTCAACCCTAACACATAATTCTTTGAAGAAACTTATTATTAATGAAAATAAATTCTTATGTCAAAAAAAAAAAAAAAGAAAATAAATCTATTGGAGATGTCAAGTCAAATCAGAGCAGAAAAGTAATCAAAAGGCCTATACGACTACACTAAGGAACCTAGTTACACCTATTCTTTTCTTTGAGTCCCAATGCATTTCACGAAAATAAAACATCAATATCGTTATTGTTCCTTTGTTGCTGTTCTTCACCGTAAAAAAAAATTGTTCTACTTCTTCTCTTCCACATTACTACATTAGCTAAATCTCAAGCAAGGGTTTCTTGTTTCTATATGGCACTGCTTGTCTCGGCTCGGTGATAGGTTCCATGTTTACGTCCCACATCGGATGTATGTGACAAATTACAAGGTCTTATAAAGTTGAAGCGAACAGGGAGGTTCGTCCCTTCGGGGACATCCGATAAAATTGGAACGATACAGAGAAGATTAGCATGGCCCCTGCGCAAGGATGACACGCACAAATCGAGAAATGGTCCAAATTTTTTATTTTTGAATTTCCCCTTTTTCTGGGCTATGTGGTCTTCTTCTTCATCTTCTTCTTCTTCTCCATAGTTACAGTGTTCCAAAGACCGCTTTTGTTTATTTCTTTTTTTTTCTTTTGTTTTTGGTTAATTTATTTATGTTTTTGGTGACATTTCTTTCTATTGATAGCTTTAACCCCTTTTTTTTTCTACTATGTAATTTCCTTTGTTCTACTGTTTTCGATTACTTTTTGTTTTCCCTTTTTCTGGGCTATGGATTCCATCTTCCCGGTATGTTGTTCTCCTTCTTACAGTGAAGTTTAGGGTTCGGAAGAGGCAAAAATGTTTCATATTTTCAATTACTATAGCTGAGTGGAAGAACTTCACATCATGGTCGCATTAACACTTTCTTCCAATATTGTTACTTCACTTTCCATCTTCAAAATCTTCTGTAAAAAGCAAACAGCCCCGATTGTTAATTCCTTGTTTTAATTTTTGTTGTGTGACGTTTTTGGTTTCTTGGTCGCTCTTACCCTTTTCTCTCTACTGTAAAAACTATTTGGAGTCTGTCAGAATACCGTATGACCACCTCAGCGGTTACAACCAGCTGAGAACGATCCTCTACCGTTCAGATGAGAAGACTCCGAAGAGTCCATCACCGAAACATTATTCACGCTCTGATCATACGGCTATGAATCATCCACCAGACTGTGGTTCCTGTCTCCTTAGAACTCAAGGATACAGTTGTACGAGCCTATAGAACAGATCCTGTTCAAGTAAGGTCGTGCCCATTCGCTTCAATGCTTGTGATATAAACGTATCCATCTTTGCAGTTCTCTTCCGATGTGGGCTTGATTGAAAGCTTTTAAGATGTAAAATATAAAATTTTAGGCATAGTTTATTAATTCCCTTCCATATTTTGTATGATTTGAATTTGAGAGTGCTTGTGGGTTTCCCCAACATGTTGCAGGTTTAGATTTAGAAGTGTGCTTATCATTCAAATCTTGCCATAAGCTTGAGTTGCAGTACTAGCTTGGTTTTTGATAGATACAGAAGATGAAAAAACGTTTGTGTGTGATAAATTTGATTTTAATTTTTTTTATTCATTAAACTTTTAGGAAATAAAAATTTTGAGAATTTTTTTCTTGTACAATATTTTGAATTCTGTATTTTAAATTAAAAAAATATTTCAGTAAAATACTTGAAAATTTTATAAAATTCTTTCTATTAATATTTAAACAAGACATTTCAAATTAAACAATTTTCAACTTCAAAAAAAAAATTAAACAATTTTAAATACTTTTTGAAAAATATATTTCTTCATTTACAATTACATATCTTATCTAAATATATTCTTAAGGAACTGAAGCTATTACTTTCAGTATCATATATAATTATATATCTTGATGTCTCAATGGTAGATGTAATTCATTTTTGTTCATCTCCAAAATACTTCAATGCATGTCACGAAAATAAACATTTATTTTATTATTATTCCTTTGCTCTTCTTTAAGGGGGAAAAATTGGTCTTCTCTCTTGTCTACCACATTTCACTGAGTCACTAGGCAAAGGTTTTATGTTCTGTAAGGCTATGGATTCCATCTTCTTGTATGGTTCACATAATCAACTCAATCTTGCTGGCTTTTACGGCTTATTCTTTCTCGTGGGCTTTAAGGAACTTTGGCCCGTTTATAGAGCAAAAAAAAAAAAAAAAGAATAATGCTATCTACACAAAAATAAAAAGTTAAAAACCGTGTTAGTCCTTACTGCTTATGGAACCCATCCCAATTTACTCCATATCATCTTATCAAACATAAATAAATAATCTCAATTTGAATAGAACATGTATCAAATGATTGCAGGAGAATCGATTTTCAAGAGCAATTTTCTGATATAACCATACTCTTGAGGCTACCAATTAAACAACTACTTTGACACAAACTTATCTTTGTCAAGCTATGATGGAAATTGGAAACTCAAACATGTGATAGCAATATCAGGATCTTTACCGAAAACTCTTCAATTTAACCTAATAGGTTACAACAACAATACATTATCAAAACTAAACCAATACAGGAATGTACAAGTCTCAACACAGTATCTGCATCAGCTTGTTCATAGTTAAGACCTGAATTTTACATCCACAACACCGTTGTCACATCAACCCATTTTTTAACTTGTCATAGCCTTCGTTGATCTAGAGATACATGACTACTAATGTTACAAGAAAAACAAGTTACTTCTTCAACACTGCTTGGTTGTTCAACATAACCTTACCCCATCTCCATGGCCCGAAAACAAGTCAAGAAAAAAAATGTTAACAAATGCGAAAAAGTGAATAGATGAACTGCTGGCCAGTATTGTACCAAATAATAATAACTTGTTCCAATAGAATCCCTGCATGCAAATGATGCAATGTTTATGGTTCCTATCATTTGTGAACTGAACCGGTACTCGAAAGAAATAAGTATCAGAAAGTAAAATTTCTTCATGACAACCATCTCGACAAGCAAAATACGACCAGCTCTTCATTACAATGTTCCCCACAGGATTCCACACAACATATCAATGTTACATTGTTTCCCATTCCTTCAACTTCATTCTTGTGAGTCATGATCATGTAATTAATTAATTTAAAACAATAGTTCTTAGACAGGTTTCAGTTGCTCCTTTCTTTACATTGTTTTGCATTACTCACCCCCACCGGGAGCCCTTCACCCACACACACATTGGGTTATACAATCCCTGACATAATTTACAGTTTAACCTAACTGACAAATGATTGAAACTTACCTCGTCAAGCTTCTTGCCCTGGACTCCTATCATTGTTGTTAACACCATCGGAAAGGTGAACCCATAAGCTTTGACTTCTTTCAACTCCATTTTCCCATGTTTGTTGCCTTACACTCCTATCGTTGGTGTCACCACCATCAGAAAACTGGGCCCACACACTTCGACATTTTCCTTCTCCACTATATTCCTCCTCACATCCTGCCACTGTCTTTAGTAGTTCTGATTGTAGCAAAGGACAATGCTCCTTAAGGTACTCAAAACCCTCAGATTGCATCACAGCTGCAACCGTGCACGAAAGAGAAATGATATCAGAATCAGTTGCTTAGACATCTTACAAAAACCAGATCGTTTCCCAATTTTCAGGCTATTACTAAAAGTGTAAATCCAAAAAGATAAACAAATGCTAAAGGATTTGATTTAGGCGACCTAAAAATTGATGTGTATGCAAACTTGGGAAGTCTAGTACTAGCAACTACAAATGCAACCATAACATGAACTTA
Source organism: Stylosanthes scabra (assembly GCA_036250425.1). NCBI lineage: Eukaryota > Viridiplantae > Streptophyta > Magnoliopsida > Fabales > Fabaceae > Stylosanthes > Stylosanthes scabra. Next base: position 30,285 of record JASCZI010272314.1, on the reverse strand, counting down.
GTAGCTGAGTCAATCTTCTTTCTTTTATTTCTTTCTTCTTTTCATGATCACATTTTGTAAAAGGACTAGGTCATTTCTCCATACCACCAGCTTCAGAATAACTGAGGATTTTCCAACAGTCCCTACCAAGAATAAGGTGAAAACCTCATCGGATAGACCCAAAGCAAAAGTAAATGGTAACAATGTATCTAGTGTCTACTTTGTCAAGTAGCAGAGCAGACATAGTATCACTGATGGAAACACGGTACTGCAGAGTGCACACACCAACACCACACTTATGCTAAATATTATAAGCTCAAAGTAACCAAGTGCATCACCCAAAAAGAAAAAGTAACTGAGTATCAATTTGAGCATACACTTATGTGGGGGGGAAAAAAGCAGGAAAACTTACCAACAAGGTTTTCAGCAGAAAACTGGAGGCAAATGGACTTCAGTTCTGTTGCATGATATCGATCAGCAAGGGCCAAGATATAGGCCACAGAATCTATAGATATGTCTTTGCAGATTACGGACTCACACATCAGCTTCAGTCTCGGCAAATCATACTTTTCAGCAGCAGCCAACAATTTTGCTGCAAATGAGTCAGATATTGAAGCAAAGAATGTTGACCGTGAAATAAAGAGCTCTTCATCTTCTATAAGAGTGTCTCTATAAATAAAATGAAGCAATGCCTGCACAACAATGTAAACCGATAAACATTATAGCAAGCAATATGCTACACTGAATTACTAGCATGCATGTTGTGTTAAGTGAAAAACTAATCAGAAAAGGCTAGAGGAAATTGCTACCTTGAAAACCTTAGGCTCCATGTCAGTTACAACTATCTCATTATCATCTTCCTCCATCCCATTGAAAAACTCCGTTTCAAATGCAGTTGACCGAGCAGCCAATACAAGCTTATGTGCATGAAACTTTTCTCCATTAACAGAAAAAGTAACATCAGAGCCTTCCTCATTTTCTAACAGCATGCCAAAATGTGCCCCAATATCAGATTCAGGAACTTGTATTGTGTTTAACTTTGAGCAGTCTATGGATGACACCACAACACCAACTGTGCAGTTTATCTTCAAGCAGTCATCCTTAAGGAACGTTGATGCCTCAAGCTGAGCTCGTTTGAAAAATCGCTTATAGCCCCTAAACAAATATAAGGATAGCTCATAAATCCTCAATGCACATCCCCAAGACTCACATAACCTCAAATTGATGTGAGGTGTCAAAATCATAATATTGGTGGTTTCAGAATCCACCACTAGGATCAAATGTGTGTATGGATACCATTTTGAATCCAAAGTTCTAGATAGTAGACATGAGTCCTGGATGTACCGAAATTCTAAAAAGTGACATATGGAAAGGAAAGGAAGGAATAACAACAGAATGTTTGGTTAACCTTAAACTTTGCTTTTGGTGTGCATGATTAACATTTCGTTTTCTTCCAAAGTTTAGATGTCATAAATTTTCATTAAAATTTTCCCTTGTTTCTCAGTTATGCAACATATCAGCCAGGCTTCAAACTGGCCATGTAAATATTTAAGATAAAAACACAACATACGCAACTCAATCTAAAGGATGATGCAAGGGTTTTTCACAAAAACCATAGTAGCAGCTTAATAATCGATGAAGTCAGTGGAACAGCCTACTTGCTCATGTTAAGCTCAACAATCATGCCTAATCATTCTATAAGTCATCATAAACACAAAACAAGTCACTTCAGGCATCACTAATCTGCTTGCCAATGGGTTGCTACATGCATAAGGCTGGATTTGGAACTCCTGAAACTTGCCTAACAGCTTAAGCGGATTAATGAGCTGACCACTAGACTAACCCAAGTTTGATACAAATAGTTCATTTCCACCCTTTACTTATCGATATAACGTCGGGCCAGCCACTCAGGCCAGGCTGACTGGGCCTGCTGACTTTGTCGGCCACTCGGGCTCGGCCGACCGGGCTAGTGACTACAGTTAGATCATTAAATCAAATCAATTCTTATTTTACATCATTAATTTCAAAAACAATAATTCAATTCATTTCAAATCAAATCTAATCAATAAATATTTTGTTCCCAGTAAACCCTTAAGAAAAACCACAAAATCCAGTTAATTCAAACACAGCAAAAAAACCAAACCTTACCAATAAAACCTAGCAAGTAGTATTGCATTGAACCAAAAGAAAGACAGCAGGAAACCCTAACAAATTCCAATCATAACCGTTAATTGATTGATAACTAACAAACTAACTAACGAACTAACATACCACATGCTGCCGCGGTACTTGAGAGTGTAGGGACCGCTCTCGAGGGAACGGTCGAAGTGGCTGTGGACCTTGTGCTTGCCGTTGCCGCTCTGA